>JANHFO010009743.1:75295-92461 GCA_032468095.1 Pareas carinatus | reverse complement strand
GCCCAGGATGCAGAGTTGTTGCCCAAAATGAGGTAATGCCAAAATGAGAGCTATAAATCTTCTACCCTTCTAAAACCCGCTCTTGCTGCACTGATGAAAGGAAACATCTTGACAACTGTTTCATAGGCATTAAGTGCTTAGATGATGCAACCACTTTTATCTTTTCCTTCAACAGCCATCTGACGCCTTGTGCAATTTCATTACTAAGTTCCTTCTGCCTTTCTCTTTTTTCCCTCCACTTTACCTTTTCATCCCCCTTCCCTTTCTTTTTAGGCCCAGAATCACACTTCAGATTATCCAGGATGGCACAGCACCACAATTGCAGACAATACCAGAACTAGTGGCAATGGTGCAGCTATTCCCTCTTTGGGGGAGCATCATTGCACTGCATCTCCACCAATGGACCATGGTTGCTTGCCTGAAGAAAGTGCATCCCCTGCAAGATGCATGATTGTTCACCAGAGTAACTTCCTGGATAATGTTAAGAATCTCTTAGAATTTGCAGAAACACTTCAGCTAATAGATTCCGTAAGTAGAATGATAATCTTCTAATGCTAGTGGAATCTGCATGCTGTGTCTTATGACAGTATGTTTTCTTATATACGGTCATCCCTTACTAAATGTTCTGGCCTCCAGCATAAAAGGCTGAATAAAAGTTTTTACCATTGCTATATGACTTCTTAAGGGTTTGGCTTAATCTCAGTCATTTATATGGCTACTCAGAATTAAGTCTTGTTAAGTTTTATTAAGTAAACACAACCATTTCTGAGTAAGAAACAGACTAGCCTATTTTGAGGAATGTACTGTTGTATGTATTAATAAACTCATATACATCTCTGTAGAATGCATGTATTCTGGAAATTCTGCTCAATATGAATGTTCAGATGAAACAGTTGCTCAATGAACAGCCACCCAGAACCACCTTGTAGGGAAGATGGGTGGCACAAAAAATGTAATAAAATAAACAAATCTTATAATTAATATGATGTGCCTAATTATAGCAAGATCATTGCCTAAGCTGTAAAAGTAATACCATATTACGTTTTCTGTTTCAGTAATATATTAGACTTTTGGATCCCAGCTTTTTATAGTGCTGATTGTTTTCTTTTATCATAATTTCAATAAAATCATTGCATTTTTAAAGATTCTAGCTTACAGAGCAAGGATATTTATTACTTTTAAGCACTGTAATCTAAGGCAAGAGTTTTAATAAACTAAGAGATATATGAAATTTGTAACTATAAATACTGATTGAGACACAGTTTTCCATTTTAAGGATGTTGCTAGTTGTATACATTTAGTCAGTAGAATATCTTTGTGTAACAAGACTTTTTATAATTGATTGAACGACCAGTTTGAGATAAAGCTTGTGGGGGTTGGGGTTGAGGGGGAGATTCATCATTAGGATGATATGTACCTTAATTTTTACATTTCGGAAATGTAAAAACTGGGTCGAACTCAATTAGAAAGGAACAGATCTTTTTCCTTTTGTTAATGCTGTTATGTTAGTAATTCAGTTGAGCTTAAAATAGGTGGGAGGAACATGCACTCTCTCATAGATTCGTGGCTTCCCCCATTGTTTCCAGGATCTGTCGTCATGGGGTGATCTCAGCAGTTTTGAATTCTCAGAAACATCAAATGCTTCACCTACCCAGGTTCCCTCAGACAGAACCCCACAGCTTCAGAAAACAGACAGCAATGTGTGTAGGCCTGAAGGACACCCTCTTGCAGACTTGAGCAAAGTCATGTTGAGTCAGGATTCCTTTGCCTTGCCAAAGTCCTTGACTGGCTCCAAATGTGGCCCAGCTCCATTGGTCATTCTGCGTGCAAAGAGAAGCCATCCCATGAACCATTTAGCCAATGGTCATAATAAGTCCTTCATTCTTGCTGAAGTCAGCAGCTCAACTCCTAAGCATTCCCCTGTCAAAAGCCTGCCTTTCTCTCCTTCCCAGGTAGAGCAATTCTGTTTAAATGTTACTAATTCTCTAAGTCAGTAAGGTGTTAACAACATGGAGAAACTAATCTTTGGGGCAAATGACTAATCCCTGCTGTGCTTGTTAATTATATTCTGATTTGGAATCTACCCATTGTTGGGTTTAGAGAGCAAACAATCTTAATTTACCTCTCTATTTAATTCTTGGTGATTGGGAAGGATTTGCTGTCTATTTACTTTACTCTGGCTTGTAAATTCCTTCATCTGTCCAAAATTAGCATTCCTGTTTCCCGTAATCATTTTTTTATTTCATCCATTTTACAGGGTGTTTCATATAATCCCAGAATTTGGGCTAAACAATAGCTTCCAAATTACATACTAACAAGTTCATTTTTTAAAGAAATCACATTAACCTAGTAATGAACATAAATTTGAACGGTATTGGAGGAACTGTGTAATGTGACTTACAAATCAGTTGAGTGGATATACTTAAATTGTCTTGGTCATATGAAAGATTTAAATATAAATATGTTCGCTTAAATACCTGCATGACTTTTTCTTAGAACAACCTAAAATAATGAGTTAATGAATTCATTTTACTAGTACTGCAGTTTTGGGTTGAATTTTTAATTTGCAACAGACTTTTGCAAACAAAATCAAATATTTACATTTTAAAAGCTCTGTGCATCCTTTACTACTACCCATGCTGTTAAAGCAAAGTCATGTTTTTAAAAGGAAAATACAAATGTATTTTTCTTTATTTGTTTCTATTTCAAAAGAATTCAATGTTTGTTCTACTTTAACTGGAGGATTCAACAATCTTCAGAAAGCAAATTTGTTCCTCCCTAATAGCTAAAATTCCACTGAAAAAGGCAGTTTTTTTAAAATTTTGGAACAAATCTAAAGAAATAGATTTGAATAATATAATTTTTGGGAAATACGGTAATCAAAATGCATAACAGCATAAGCACTCTTGCATGAAATTAGTACCGATGCACAAAGTTACACTTTGAGTTCCTTTTCTTCACTTCATTTGGTTTTACTTTTTTATGCTATTTCAACAGCTAAAAGCTGTTTAATTCCATAAAAATATACTTTTGCAGTTCTTCAGCACTTCTTCTATCCAAGAAAGTCTGGATTTGGACAATCCTACTTTAAGTTCCACTCCACTCTGTACTCACAAAGTCGCTGTTACACCTCTTCAAAAAGATCAAGCATTTAAGAGCCAGAAAGAAAATAATTCGTAAGTCTTCTTAAATCATACTTTTGACAGCTGTTTCAACTCCCAATGAAAATGTTTCAAGTATTTTGTAGGCATGGGGAATTGCTGTGCAAATTATTTCCCCTCTTTTCCTCAGTGAAAGATAGCTTGGTGTATAAATCACTCAAGTGATGGTGCCCCTTTCAGTATAATTAACTAGATACATAAAAGAGTTTTGTCATGGCTTTTGAGAGATATATCTTCATATTATCCCTTACAGCAGAATTCTTTCTACAAACTGTTTGTAAATTATGTAATATATTCTGTGCTCACTTTGTAAAATACGTTATACATCCTGCGCTCACAATGTGCCTTATTTACACCAGTTAATTTACTTCATTTAAAAAATTCATGTTGAAATTAAAAACGGGTAGTCCTTGTTTAATAGTGTTAATTGAGACTGTTGCTAAGTGAAGAAGTTGTAAAGTACAATATCATGTGACTTATGTGCTGACTTATGATGGCAATGTTTATATGCATGTTTTTATATGGCTGTTCACCGCCCTGAGTCCTTCGGGAATAGGGCAGTATATAAATTAAAACAATACATACATACATACATACATACATACATACATACATACATACATACATACATACCACATGGTCCCCATGCCCCAGTCTTGTGATCACCATTTGCTACTTCCTGCCAGCTTTCCCACTGACTTTGCTTGTCAGAAACCAGCAGTGAAGGTCGCAAATGGTGGTCTCATGACAATGATGCTGTGACTGCTGTAATTGTGAGCCAGTTGATGAGATACCAAATTGCGATGATGTGACCACAAGGATGCTGTGACTGCCGTAACTATGAAGAAAGGCAATCAGTTTCCTACTTCAGCACGATCATAACTTCAAACTGTTGCTTAATGAGGGCTATATGTACAGTGTTAATCAAATTTAGTGTTTTATTTAATTAATTTAATTTAATTTATATACCGCCCTTCTCCCGAAGGACTCAGTGTTATGTATCATCTCCTAAGCCAGGGGTGCCCAACCCCTGGTCTGGCACCGAGCCGCAGCATTCCAGCAACTGGGCTGTGCAAACAAGCCAAGCCCCATTCGCAAGATGCAGGCAGCATGCAAAGCCATGCCCCCATCGGTCCACGGAAAAATCTTTTTCCATAGAACTGGTCGCTGGTGCCTAAAAGGTTGGGGGACACTGTCCTAGATGTTCGGATAATTGTGTGCAAATAAATTTAACAAATAAATAAATACACTTAGCTTGCTTACAAGACAAGTCAGTATTTCCATAATATCATTGGGGGAGTGAAGCTGGGAATTTGCAGCTGTAACATATTCTAATTCTTGCAATACTCTAGTTATATTCTAAGCAAGATGTTTCAACTAATTTTTTCTCTCTCTCTTTCTCTCTCCCCTCCCCCCACTTTATTTCTTTCACTTTGGTAAGTTTCAGAACTCCAGCGATCAAAAGATCAATATTAGAGAGTTCTCCAAGAACACCAACTCCATTTAAAAATGCAATTGCAGCTCAAGAATTAAAATATGGACCCCTAAAAATACTGGTAAGAAAAAAAGTACACTAACTTAATGATCAATCAAACCTTTGTTACAGCCATATGGCCAGAAGTCAGAAAAAAGTAAAACAAGTAAAAATAAAAATATATAAAGATAAAAAGAAATGACATTAATACAAATGTTCAAACCTGAGGAAAGGCAGATAGCGTTCATTGTGGTGCACAATTGAGCAACTCAGAAAGATATATGCAACCAATGGCCTGTAGGAGAACTGATAAACAGAAGTCATGCTGTCTTACTGTGGAGTTTCTTTAGGGTAGGATTTATTTATTTAAGTCTTTGAGGATTCTTTGTAGAGAAAGTAATGAAAAGCACACACGCTAATGAAAGGAAGTATTTTTTGTAGTACCTGAACAGACAGGAGAAGGCATGTCTGCATCCAGCCTGGTCAAAGTGAAGGCTGTCAGAATTTCAGAACTGATAAAAAAGAAAAAGGAAGCTAGTGGATGATCCGGTAGCCCATAATCTTTGGGGAATGGAGGAACATGACTGTACTTGGCTATAACAAGCCAAGAGCTGCATGCCGAAAGTTAGTAGAATCAAATTGGATTTAAATTAATTTGCACCTATAGTGATTGAAATATATATAATGTTCCTTTTCCTGAGGCCACATTAAACTTTTGTGGCAATTTTGGGAAGCAATCCAGGAGCTCAACACCAAACTACATAAACCTCTGGATTTTAGCTTTATTATAAGGCAGTTTCTGCTGTTCAGGTGCATTTCCCTCTCTTCCTTTTAGCATCAAACACCAACTCACCTGGTAGATGACCTTCAAGATGTCATCAAACAGGAGTCTGATGAATCTGGCATTATATCCAGCCTATGTGAAAATGGTTCCCCTTTGCTGAAGAAAATCAAACAAGAGGCAAGTTAAACCATATTTACTTAAGTTTACATTAAGCTCCATTCAGTTTGCCAGCAAATGCTTCTAAATCATTTTAGGCACTGCCTCAGGAAATCAATTTTGGCAGGTTACTTTCAGAAAAGAACTTGCTATTCTAATTTACACTTTTGAGAAATTAATCAGAATATTCAGAAATGGTGCTAAACTTTTGTTAATTGAAAATAACACATGAAGTTGCCAATAGAAAGTACAAAAAGATTCATTAGTGCTATAAAGATAGTACAGTACTCCTATTTCTGACTTCCAATTTCATGAAATTCCGCTATGCAGGTAGTGAAGAATATTTCACTAGGACTTACTTTACTATTAAGATTAGTTTATTTCAGATATCATTAGATAATAATTTGCATTTAAACAAACATGTCAAGCTTTATAATCCAGTCAGTGAAAAGCCATCTTTCAACATAGTATGCAATCTTTAGTAGAAAAGAAATGCCTTTGAAATCTGGCTAAATTCATGTTATATCAATCATATAAAGCAAGTTTAAATCTGTTTAAAACAAGGAGTTCAGTGTTATAGGTGTGCATGACACAGGAACTGCATTTATTTCAAGCTTGGATCAAGTCTGCCCAATTCAGAATGCTCTTGCAGAATGCTTTGAATTGGCTTGTTCCTTTCGGATACTTGAACACTTGAATGTTCTGTGTTCCTTCAGAATTAAAACTCAAAATATTTTAATTATTCCTGTTCTAGTAGCATATTACCAGCTGCTACTTCCCTGCTTTTCACTTTAGGGCAAGAAGAGTAAGTGGGGTGGAGATCATGCTGACTGATGTTTTTATCTTAAATACTGAAAACTTGACTAAGGACAAGATTTTAAAAATATTGTTGAAAATACTAATGTAAAATAAGAATGCAGTTCATCAACTGAGAAATTTATTTTGGTTAGCATCTGTTATTTATCCACCCATTTTTGCTCATTCAGCATAAATAATTTTTTTCATTTTTTAAAAATAAACCTTTTGGGTCAGTCAGCCAACAGATTGCAGGACAAAAAGAACAGCTAGATTATTTAATGTTGTTTTTAATTAGTACATTTTCTTGTGAGATTTTCCTGATGTTTTGACCTTTTTTGACATCTTTTATACTTCTTTCCTGTCTGTCTGTCTATCTAAGCCAAAAAGAAACTCAGTAAAAGCAACTGTGTTTTTTCCTGATGTTTTTTTTTGCATAGAGGGATGTCTAGTGACTGCCCTGGGAAAAAAGGCTGCTAGTGCTTTTTAATTGCATGAATAATAGTACAGTAATATTACAAGATCAGAAAGCATGCATATGCATGGTAAATTTAAGCAAGCCAGTATTGCACCAGTAGTGTTTACAATTAAATAGCTTTTGTAGCATTAATAGTATTTCTGTGTGAAGCGAAGCAATGCACACAAACATGCACTCTTGTATTATCTGCACCAGTGGGATTCACTGGTGCATCCAGATGAACTCAAATTTTGAGTTTTGAAACAACAATAATTGACCAGGCAGCTCCAACAGACTTCTACCTGTACTTCATTATTTTTTTCTTTTCAACACTTTGCTCCTGTATTATCTCACATAGACTAATCCAATACCAGCAATGATGTAATGGGCCCCTGCTGCTGTATTGGTTAAGGTGGAAAAGATTTGAAGAAAGTGGCCCAGTCATAATTCACCAAATAGCCCAGTCCAAACACTCTAAATGCTTTCATGTTGGAACAAAACTGTGTTTTCTTTCGTACTCAGAACACCAAAAGCATCTGTTTCAAAGTCCAAACCTTTCACACATCTGTTACATGGAGCAGGACAGTTCAGGACATTTTATGCTGACCGAATGAAGTTCTGTGCCAAAGCTTGTGTCAAAACACACTTGCTGTTAAGCAAGACAGAATGTGTCAATCAACTCTATTTTAATATGGCTTTTGTTTCTGCCTGCAGGTGGATTCTCCAGCAGGGAAAGCAGAAAACTTCCTTTGCTCAAATAGTTGGGAAGGGGAAGGGCTAAACACACAGCTCTTCCCATATGCATCAGCAGCAGAAGATGTGCCTGTATGTATTAATACTCTACATCTCAGCATCTTGGGCTGGGATGTTTTTGTTGTGGTTTTCTTTGTGCAACCTTGATTGTTCTGAAGCCAAAGGAAGAAAAGAATAGCCCATATCTGGACATTCCCCAGGTTATAGTCAGCTAATAATAATGACTGGATAAAGATTGTACAGGGAAATTTCCCCCCAAACTGGGCTTTGATGATATGGTATCCATCATTTGCCCATTCTGTTTTGAAAATGCAAAACAGTAGTATATAAAAAAAAGTAAATCTCACTAATTTCAGCGTGAGGCAATTAGTTCAATTTCTCCATTGAAAACAATGTGATATTAACAGGAGGAAGCTTTAAAATTCTTTTATGGCTTTTTAAAATAAGAAAGAAAAGTAAAACATAGATAAAAATGCATACAGTACATTAATTTTAAAAAGTCACATGAAGTTCTTTTTTAAAAAGTGGAAATACAGCAAAGAAAAAAGGTCAATCGTTTTAGCCGTAAAATAGTTGCACTTTTCTATATACCTTGTTTCCCAGAAAGTAAGACATCCTCTGAAAATAAGACCTACTTACAGTTTTGCCTATCACTGAAATATAAGGCATCCTCCGAAAATAAGACCTCCTCGATAATAAGGCCTTGGATTTCCGGTTCTAAGTGGCCACGGTGGAAAAATAAGACATCCTCTGAAAATAAGACCTAGTGCATCTTTGGGTGCAAAAATTAATATAAGACTGTGTCTTATTTTCGGGGCAACACGGTAGTTATCGAATGCGATTATTATCCAAGTACATATACACTTGTAGTACATTTATATAACTATCACTTTTTAATCACTTTTATTTTGTATAAAAGAATCCCATATTTCAGTATATTGTCCATAAAAAGTCTACGACTAGGCAATCTGCTTACAGATAGCAAGTGCAGAGATACTAACAGATTTACTGTCAGCCTGATAATGCCAAAGTCTGTTTTTTTCTAATGTCTATCAATTCCTTTTGTTGAGTAAAGATGCACTTAATACATTTTAAGATGAAAGATCCCTGTGATGTTTGCTAAGTGATGAGTCAATGAAATCCTTTCTTACTTTGACCAATAGAACAGATTTTAACCAGCATCCTCTATAAAAAGCATGAACTAGTACAATATAAATAGAATTCAGATGCGAAATAACTTAGAACAAGGCAACATCAGTTGTATTGTTCCTTAATTTGGGGGTGTTAGTCCAAGAAAATACTTGTATTCTGAACAGAGTCTTAGACTATATTTTTAATATTTTGTCAGTCATATTTTTATGCATGCCCTCATTTCAATCTCTTTGAATTCAGTGTATTGCACAGATGTTTTATGCTAATGTTTGCTAAAAATAAATGAAAAATATGTTCACTATCATCAAAGTCTTTTAGGAACTTGGTGTAACCACCTTTTTTCAATAACCAAGATTTAAATAAAGTCTACTAAATTCAGAGAATGCAATCCAGCATGGTACATGCAAATACCATACTAACTTCTATACTGAAACATTTTGATATATGATTCAGTGTTCCTTAAACTCCTATTTTTTTTTCCTTTTCCCTACTAGTTCATGGACCCTGCTTCAGAATAGTTTACTCCTCTGCTTTAAATGCCAGTTTTAGGTCCTGCATAATTTATTAGCCACTTTGTTAATATTATATGTGACTTGGTCCGCTTGCATAACATCAGCATAATGTCAGTTCAGACATTTAATCTGAAATTCTTTAAAAAGTACTTTTGGCTAAATATTGTGACAATTTATAGAACTGTGCAGATGGTCCTTGGATTATGATCACTTGTTCAGTGACTGTTCAAAGTTGCAGCAGCACTGAACAAGGAAGACTTATAACCATTCCACAAAGTTGTAGCCATCTCAGTGTCCCCATAGTTGTGTTATCACACTTTGAGCACTTAACAGGCAGTTCACACTGATTACCATTTGCACCTTTCCTGCTGGCTTCCCGCAAGCTAAGTCAATGGAGAAGCCAGTTGGAAATTGCAAGTTGTCACTTTTTCAACCACCTGCTCATAACCTATAGCAGTGATGGCTAACCTTTTGGACACCGAGTGCATGGACAAGTTGTGACTAATGAGGCATGGCTCTTGACATCATCGTCTGGCACCACTACTCTGAGCATTCACATGGCCCCATGATGTCATTCCCTGGCGCCGCTACTCCTTTTTGAGCATGTTCAGCTCTGGGGCGATGCTGGAGTGACTTGGCTCACATGCCAGTAGAGAGGGCTCTGGAAGCCCACTGTGGCATGCGTGCAAATAGGTTCGTCATCACTGACCTATTGCATCTGCCTGCACTTTATAGTACCTGATAAGTTTTTGTCAGCCAGCTTGCCTAGAACATCCATCTTTCCCCTTTACGGTCATGTAGATTCCTTATTTAATGACCGGCGCAGCCACAAGTTTATGACTACCAGGATTGCCACCACTAAACATTTGACATTATACTTTATGATTGTATCACTTCGTGCTGGGAATTCTGGTCCCATGTGACTTCATAACTCAAGAACTACCTGTATGTAGTACTGTCTCTTACAAAAAATTGCCTTTTAAAGTCCTTCTAATTTTATCTGCTGTATACTTTATTTTTTCAGAGGATTCCAATGTTTGAGTATTCCAAATATCCCTTAAGTGCACTCTGATAGGGTGGAAAGGAGGGTGGAGAGAGATAACCAAACAGTCCTATAACACTGTGTTCTAAAAAATCCATTCAGTATTATACATCATTCTTACATTGTTAAGATTTAATTGTGGGTCTTTTTTTTAAGAATCTGCTGACCAGTTCACATTTAAAGATGCCTACATCAGAAGAGGAAGACAACAATCATAAATTATTCACATTTCATAGAACTAGATCGTCAAGTAGCCCGCTTCAGGTAATATATATATATATATATATATATTGTAAAATTCCATAGATAGTCATTAAACTTATTTCCAAATAGAGAAATGATTCTTCTTTCAGTTTAAAGAATAGCTTGTTTGTAAAACTCACTTTATTGTACAAGGGGGGAAATGCTGTAGATGTGTTTGAATAAGAATGAAACACAACCCTAATTAGCTATGGAATCCAGTATTATTGACCAAGTAGATATGTTTCAGGAACAAGCTGGGAAAACATTATAACTGAACCTGCTGACTTTTGATACAGTAGTGGCATTCTCTTCTTCTGCAGTTTGAGGGAGGAGGGGAGAGATTTGGGGCGCTCTGTTGAAGTGTAAAGTAAAAGGAAGGCAATAAACATTGGTATTTTTTGACTCCCCACTTCTGGTGACCTTGTTTTTGTAACAGTGAAATATGAACTCTCCCAGATCAGATTATTTTCAAGATCAGATTATTTTCAACCAGATTACCACGTGAAACTCAATTTGAAGTCTTCAGTTTTGAAGGGAAGACTAGCAAACACTGCACGGTTGCTCTTTAAGTAGCAGAACTCAGATTTTGCATGAATGAGAATAACAACCTAATTCAGCACCAGACATCTTCAGATAGACTTAAAAAGAACTTCTATCCACATAACCACACTGGTAGTCTGCATGGAAAATACTGAGCCCGCTGGATCAGTGCTCTGACTCTTTTGTTTATTTGTTTATTTATATAGTCAAGCATACATGAGGAAAAAAACAACACAAAACAAGTATGAGTGAAAACATACTATATAAACATTTAACATCAGGGGCCTGTCTTGATGACGGGCCTGAGGACCAAGAGAGATGGCACGCGGCCAATTCTCCTCCCTCCCCCAATTCCCCTCCCCTTATTCCCTTCCCCCTTCCACTCCTCATACTGTTTTTGATTGTAAAGTTTAATTTTATATCAATTTAAGTTTTTTGATTTCCCCTACTTTATGTTAATTGTACACCGCCCTGAGTCCTTCGGGAGAAGGGCGGTATATAAATCTAATAAACAAACAAACAAACAAACAAACAAACAGAATTTGAATACTGAAAAAGGGAAGATACTTGAATCTGCTCTATTGGCATCTTAAGTAACAGCCCTGAGGCTGACTGACATTGGCAATCTGTAAACTAAGATTTACAAATCAGAGGATCCCTGAAATTTACCTCCAGCCCAAGAAATTATGTTACATCAGAAATGCTTCCTGCTCTTTGACATTTGTTCACTGGCATTTGGAATACAATAAGGCTTGAAAAGTGCCATTCATATAGATTTCAAGCCAATGACAATGCATGGGACAAATTTGGGGTTACAGCTTTGTCAGGCTGAAATGATATTAAAGGAGAAAATGGATGTGGACTGGAATTCTGAAATAGTTCATTTTTGCTTTCCATATTTGCAATTTTTTGTAATCTTTCAGAATAATATTGCATTGTTTTTCCACTTTTACAACTGTACTGTACTGAATTGTAATGTAAGTCACTTTGGATAGTGAGATGGAGGGCATATAAATTTAATAAATTAAATAAAAACATAAAAATAATAGAAATGGCATTACCTGTAATAAATACGAAGAGACTGTAGTTCTTCTTCTAGACTTTTATATTGATGAATAGCAGCTTCTCTCTCTTGTTGCATAGCAAGCAGTTTTTCCTATGATAGAGCCAAAATAGAACAAAAAAGGCATGCTATTTTAAACAATGGAAAAAAGTACCATTTTACAACAAGCGGACTGTGTTTCATTTCAGCAGTAAAAAGAATAGAAAATCTTATGGAGGTTTTCTGAGAAATACATGTAACTGTATTATAATAATTGAATGATAGATTACTGTGCCTTGGAATCAGGTGTAAGAAGGCTATACGTCAGTGTCCCGAATTCAGTAGTAGTCAACCATATATGTCTAAGAAACCTCTGAATAGGATATGACATAACATAATTTTCTCACTGGTTTTGTTCAACAATCTAAAGGCTGTATATAGTCAAAGACTTTCATATACATTGCTACTAGCAATTCAGAAACTCTAGCTGTTCCAGAATAATTTGTTTCCATTGTTTTAATATACTTTAAGAATAAGATCTCAGAAGAATTTGAAAGTGGTCACAAAAAGTGAGTGCAATATAATAATTAAGGTACTGCAACAGGATATATTCAAGTTCATTCTTAGCCATGGATATGACCTTGAACTAGTCATTCATAGAGTTGCTGCAGTACAGATAAAATTAAAGGAGATTCCTCTCCCCGCCCACTATGCTGCCATGAGCTCTTAGAGCAACACATGAGGTAAATCTAGTAAACAAACAAACAAAAGTACATAATATCCTATAACACGATATATAATTCTAGTGTTATAGTCATTCTGAGCTTGCATATGTTCTTGTTTTAGAAAGTTAGAAAAGCAACACACATTGACGAGAAATCGATGTATTGTAGATTGAAATTTTTGTAGAGTTCTATAACTAGACTAAGATGGTTAGGGTAAGAGTTCCATAGGTTTTGTGTTATTCCTGAGAAGATCCTATCACATGCAACCCTCCACTATCTTTAAAATAAACTGGGCAAATGGATCAGGTCCTATGAGGAAAAGCTTCATTTACAGTTAAACACAAATGTGAAAAGGAGAACTATCAAGTACCTCGCATTGAAATTACGTAGCCTTTAAAGGCCATCTGCAGGAGATTCAGATACCAATGAACAGTCAAGGTTCAATAATTTATATAAGATCTTCGAGGAACTATCAACTCCATCAATATTAAGGGAGCTCCATTTTGTGTTGCTTGAAATTTTCAACTCTTCAAAGGCAGCTGTACTTTTAACTTTTTCTAGTAAGCGGCTCTAGCTGGGAACAGTATAATATTGTGAATTACTAGAAAAAAAATATCACAGCCAGATCATTTTGATTCTCTCTGCTTTAGCATTATAACATTTCTATTTTATCCTAGCACTCAAGATTTAGTTATAATACAGAATATATTGAGGTACAGATGACTAGATACAGCTATCTAAGCCATGGTGGTACAGTGGTTAGAATTCAATATTGCAGGCTAATTCAATTCACTGCCAGGAGTTTGATCCTCGCTGGGTCAGGTTGTAAATTCTCCAACACTGGAGGTTTTCAAGAAGAGATTGGCCAACAATTTATCTGTAATAGTAGGATTTCCTGCCTGAGCAGGGGGTTGGACTAGAAGATCTCCAAGGTTCCTTCAAACTTATTCTGTAAGGTTGACTCAGCCTTCCATCCCTCTGAGGTCGGTAAAATGAGGATCCAGATTGTTGAGGGCTATATACTGAGTTTGTCAGCTGCTTAGAAAGGGATGTTAAGCACTATGAAGCAGTATATAAGTCTAAGTGCTATTGCTATAAAGTAGGCTTGGGAGTTGGGGTATGTATCTGTAAGAAAATGTTCACTCTAAATCAGACCTGGGTTTTATGACCCCTAGGCAACAACCACCCATCCCTTTTGCTGCCCCTGTCCAGCCCATGTGAGGTCAATTGGAAATCAGAAATCAAATATAAATAAGTGTATGCCATGCACACAATACAACTGCATTGCTTTTATTTTGGATATGACTATTTCTTAATATATACTTGTGCGTGCAGGCCTATGCACCTTCACAGTCCTATTGGTTTGATCCTCCACAATGGTCCCAGTTTCTTATGTGGCCCCTTAGAAAAATTAATTGACCACCTCACCTCTAAATAAAGTGGCAGCAGTTTCCTATCACACATTCCTTTATTGATGAGTTTCAGTGATACAAGTTCAAACAGTCTTCCATGGTTCTAACAGGCAAATCTTGATTCCTGGCATTCAGCAGTTAAAATTCTGCTCATATGCTGAGCCATTTAAAGTTTGAACCTGAAGCTGCTTTAAGACTTGTAAACCAAACATACAAAGCATAGAAATGTTAACCAAACCAATTTCTGTAATTATACTGTACCGTTGCTAAATAACCTTAAATATTGGGGAAAGCATGCCTGAATCAAAGTGGGTGGGTTATTCCAAGAGGCCAATAATTAACTGCCCCTGATAATTTTCAGTGTACTGTGAAGTGCCATTGAAAGGTAGACTGGAAGGAAATGTTTGTAGCTGACACTCCCACTCTCAACAAGAGATTACCAGCAAGATTCTTTAGAGAGGTATCACACCTGATACCCTTTTAGGATAAAGGTCAGGAGACATAGGTTCTGACTCTCTTTTAGTTTACAGTATACACTTACTGACCTGGCAATGCTTCAGAAGAATAGCTCCCAGATTACAGCAACAAAAGAGAGGGGTAAATGGAGTGAAGCAGTAATCTTCTCATCATTGAGCAAAAGCATGAAGCATTGAGTGAAACAGAAATAGAAAGAAACCTTCCAATCTAGGAGATAGGAACATGCTATTAGAAAGAGAAATCTAGACCATACAGCATTAAAGTGGCCAAGTTGTTTCCTTGCTTCTACCATTGTAGAATAAATATGCTGAATTTAGAGAATATCCAGAAAATCAGATATTGCAAAACAAAACTCTTATTTGCATATATTAAATAACTAGAACTCTTCCCTTTCACATTGTTAAAGTAGAATTTAGTTTAATTAATTTCTGTAAGCACATTACTTTCAGTTTGAATTGGTAGAACTTAAGATACAAATTTTTCTTAGTTGTTGTCTGGACAGCTCCTGTTTGACATAGGAGTTTTTAGAATTTGGAATTACAGCTTTCTATGGCCTGACAAAAATGGCTACATGCACAGATATTTTCTTAAGTATACATATAAATATATATTACCAGTGTAGGATCATGATTTTAGTTAAAAAGTTAGATAAAATAAATAGTCTGGGTGGGATCTTTAAAAGGTCTCAGTTGAGACACACAAGCAGTAACCACTACAAAGAATTTTTCCATCTTGCACAAAGTTAAGACATAAACATATCACCCACTGTTTTTAAGGGAAGAACTACATTACGCTTCCATTTCTTTCAACCTTATACAAAATATATACAATTTTTTTCAATATTCAAAAGAAGCAATAATCTTCACCCTGTGTAATAAATATGTAATATATACCTTAATTATCTAATAGCAATAATTGTGAAAATAATAACTTTCAATCAATAGAACACTAGAAATTTATTTATTTATTTATATGTTTTTTGTTATCTTGTTATCTTGTTGTGTTTTTTAAAAATGGCTGTTCACCGCCCTGGGTCCCTTCGGGGAGAAGGGCGGTTATAGAAATCGAATTAATAAATAATTAATAAATAAAAGGAGATGGTGCTATAAAAAGACAAGCACATTAGATTATTAAGAAATGTTAGGTTATCAAGTAATATTATAATAATTACTATAATTATAGGCAGAAATAGAGCAAATGTATGATGAACTAGTTGGGTAAATTAGGGCAACCTTTATTATGGATAACAGATCCTGTAAAAGTATCAATGAGAAATCATTTTAGAGTTTCACCTACATTCATGATTCCTGTACTCCATATCTGTATAAGCATGCGGCAGTTTTTTCTCTTTAGGGAGGAGTTATGTATCATGTTCATAACTTCCACAACTCCGTCACTGTATCATAAAATATGTCATGGTGCCTTTCCTATATTCTTTACTTTGGTCAAATGCATGATAAAGTTAACCTAATTAACATTAAAAGTATTGTCCTGATTCAGGGCCAGCTTTAGTTTAGGGCTCCAAAACTAAGTGGGTGCCAACTCCACCCCTCCTTCTGAATCATTCAAAAAATGCAAATCTTTGTATCAATGGGAAGTGGCAGCATTAATCAATGTAGCCTAGAGTGCCATATGCCCTTCAACTGGCCCTTGTTAGAAAAAGTGTGACATAGGCAAAAACTGCAAATCGTCTCAAGTATGAAACATTCCTGCCCAATCTCAAAACAGAATCAACAAAGCCTGGACTTAAGAAAGCAGGTGGGAGCAAGGTCCCAAGCAGACTGAAAGTCAAATCATGCAAGCATATATATCAAGCAAGGGGGCAACTAAATATCATTTTTGATGTGTGCTGTTGTGCCCACAGTAAAATGATAATAAAAATCATCCTATCTTATCTTATCTCTTTGTCTTGCCATAGGTTCAAGAATTTAAACGCATGCTATCTTTTGCCTCTTCTCTGTAAAGTTTTTCCTTTATAGTGGCTTGACACAGTTATACATCCTCGTAGGCCTCCTAGAGTATTCTGTAAGAGGAAGACCTCCAGAAGCAGTCATAGTTATGGGAACCCTCAGCTACATTTACATCTACCAGGTACAAATATGTCCTAGTTATGAAAAAGTTACAACATTTTAATAATTCTGCCTTAAACAGTTGGTGATGTAATGTTTCTCTATTGTGAGCCACCGGGTCCATTGGAGTTGGGTGCCATCCAAACTGAATAAATGAGGCATGACATAATGTTATGTAGAGCTCAAAATGTGGTGTGAGATACAACATCTCTGAGGTAATTAGAAGTAGTGACCACAATTAATTTAATTAATAATTTAATAATTTAATTTATATACCACCCTTTTCCGTACAACAGACTCAGGGCGGTTCACAGCCAGCAATAAAATGCAATACAAAAATCTATGAAGTTAAAACACAATTAAAAGTAAATA
>JANHFO010009743.1:47838-59418 GCA_032468095.1 Pareas carinatus | reverse complement strand
AATTCAGGGACTTAGGGGAGCCCTGCCCTCGATCCGACTGCTCACCCCTCCCTCTTCTTCCGAGGGAAAGGCTTCCAGCCGCCTAACAGCTGATTTTAAGCTGTCAGAGCGTCTTAACGCAGTCCCGGGGCTGGCGGACTCTAAACGTCCGTCATTCAACGCCTGTGGTGCCACCGGAAGTCCCATCGCCCCATTTTTCTATAACCTCATCTTTAAATCTTCAAATCAGCAAAGATAAAGTAAAAATTTACAAAATACATAACTACATCAGTATATAATACCTTTCCAATTAATCTACCATGACAACACCAAATAGATGAAGTTATTCTGTTATATCACAATGCATGCCCTGCCTCTCACATAACATGATATCTCATACAAGTGCATAAGAGATGGAATTGGAGTCATTTCTTCATTGTCCCCGTGGTCACCTCTATCAGCAGTGTAAACTGGTGCTCTTTCCATTCAGTAAATGAAATCTCACACCTGAAATCTTGAACTGGCAAATTCAAGAGAGTATGTTCAAGAAATCTTGCTCATGTGCTGATGCACAAAAAATTTCAATAGCATATTGCAAAATATCCCTACTCTTTTCCACTATTATTAACTTAAGTGGCATTTACTTCTTCCATAATTATTTATAGAGATAGATTATCTGATAACAAGAGACTGATTAGTAAATTTAGATACCAATTTAACTACAACCTGATTATAGTGTCCCTATTAACTTGTGAGGGTTAGACTTTGAAACAAATTGAATGGATACTATTGGATGAGAGTGATCCTCCAACCATGCAAAGTTGGGCCTATTTGGAGAAGTAGAAAGCGAAGAGTTTTATTCCTCATCCTGTCCCATATAACTAGAGAAGTAGAAAAACAGGGTGGAGGAAGGGTTTAAGCACTGCAATAAATTCTGCCTTTCCCCTGCTACCTGTTAAGATGTTTGGCAAAAATTCAGATTCTCAGACTAGAACTACTCAGATGAGTTGTGAGTATAATAAAATAATCCAGCTTTGTGTAGTAAAATAGCCCGGCTGTGTCTCTTCTAAGTCTCCCTCCTTAAACCACAACTTTTTAACATTTTTTTTAGCTTGGTTTGCTTTTCACTTCCTTTTTAGATGGAAGATGTTGGTTCTAAGATGGCCACTTAACTTGGCGAAGTGTTAGACTACCCCAATGACCATATTATCTTATACTAATTTGATAAATTTGTATACTCCTGTCCTCTGCCTATCTCTTTTTCATATATACACACCAGAGAATAGCATAGCAGCAAAAAATGACAGCATTACAACTCTTCAGAAGCAACAGAAGAAATTAGTAATAGCAAACTAGTTGTAAGAGCAAATAGTCATGCAGGAAGAAAAAACAATACAAAGGCATGCTGTGCGTGTCACATTTAGCTCTGGAAGGGAAGGTGGGATATAAATCTAAATAAGCACACTAAAGAAAAGAACAACAGATTGTAGACATGCCTATCAACATTATTCAGACTGCATCCTTCACATGTGTTGAACCATAGTTTCCATCATTCATGGCAATCGTGATTTTTGTAGTCTTAATTCAACTGAAGGGTGGTGCAGTGACTCAGTAGTTAAGATGGCGGGCTTCTCTGCTGGGAAGCTGGCAGCCCAGGTTCAAGACCTGAGTGCCACCCTATGCGGTGTACTCTCATCCTTGCCCCAACTCCTGCCAACCTACCAGTTCAAAAGTATGTAAATGAGAGTAACTAAATAGGTGCCACTTCGGTGGGAAGTTAACAGTGCTCCATGACATCATGCTGGCCACATGACCAGGAAAATGTCTTCGGACTGCACTGGGCCAATGGCCTTGAAATGGAATGCGCACCGTCCCTTATATTTGGCAACAACTAGCGGTATAAAATCTGTAGGGACTTCTTTACCATTTTTTAAAATACAGCTGAAAGTCCACTAAATACTGGGCAAAGATTGGTACTTATTTAATTGTTCAGTTATTACACAGATCTGCTTTTTAAATTTGTGTCAATGTATATAATATTCCAAAGACACTATTGGAAATATTAATAAATATTAATGTTGAGCTCTGAGCACCCATGGCAGCTTCTACAGCAAAGGAAGAACTGAGGGTATTAATCAGACTCCTGGAACAAAGGGCTAATCAACCCATGGCCAAGAGGGGTTTCCCCTCTATATCCTTATCTGTCATTTTCACTATACCTCCTGCATGTTTCATTAGAAGGACTTCAACAATTCCAAGTAGAGATTTAATTTAGATTCTAGCCTAATTCAATATTTCAAAAGTTTAATTGAAACCCTGTTTACTCAAAAACAGGTTTACATTCCTGGAATATGCTTCTAAGAAAGCAACGCAGTTGTAACAAGCCGGTGGTTTCAATAGAAAATGTGTCTTTGTTTTAACACGCTGAATCTTAGAGCTGAAGCAAATCAATGTGGTTGTCTTTAAACAGAAGAGTTGTTACCATGCAAAGCAGTTTCAAGAATCATATGAACTTTGGTTGAAGGAGGAGGAAATCTTGAAATGTAAAATCTTGTGAGATGACCTTATGTCACCCATATTTCACAAGTTTTCGATTTCTTTACATGAGGTATTATGAGAGATATGAGAAAAGGGGTATAAGTTAGCTAAAATCTTGTAAGATTTAACTGTAGTGGATGGAACACACTTCATTTCTTTTTTTGATTTGTTAATATGGGGAGATAGGACCCAGCATCTGGAAAAGTCACTAATCCCTGATTTAGCAACAGTACGGTACAATATCATGCTGCCTTCAAGCATACATAGAAAATCTTAAGTACTTGGGTAATATTTCTGCAAAGCTTTTCTGTGTCAAACACACAGAGCAAGTTGCTGAAATTGAGCCATAGAGAAGCCCTTAGTATCTGCCAGTCTCAATGTGTTGGTTTAGAAGCATGTCAACTTGACACACTTTCCCCAAAAGCCAATGCTCAGTTGAGAAGACACATCCTAGCATCTATCAAGAGAACGTTGATCACCAAAATGTCAGCCTTGTTCAAACAAGGCGAACAGTCACAGATTGGGATACCAAGAATACAAGGCAAGACAATAGATACACACCACATATTAGAATGCATCTGTTTATTACAGATCAGCACCATTGTAAAAGTATATATAAATGTATATATAAACATATATATAAAGGAGGTACATGTTGTTGCTTTTAAAACAGAGTGAATCACTATGATAGCATCACTGTAAGGTTTTGAGGATTTATGCCCACAGAGAAAAGCAGCACACATGGTGTGTGATGTCACCACTTTCCATCTGTATCGCTGAACATGAATCTTGATTAGACATGCTTCTACAGTGCTCTCAGTCAAAGATGTGCCTGTGTTCCCAGCATTACATCAGTAGTATTTAATTCCAGAATGTTGTAGTTGCCCTGGAGAACTGACACCCAATATAAGCTGTTAAAATATTAGCCCAATCATGTAATATGTCCGTGGCTGGGAAATCATACGGCTGCATTTTTTAGAATAATGTGCCTATGTGACTGATATTCAAAGAGAACTCCATTGATGCATCTGAAAACTGTTATTTAGCATTATTACCCCAGTCATCTCTTTTAGCAACTTATCCTAATGTATAATTTAGTATCAAAATCTTGCCTGTTGTTTCCTTGTTCTGCATTATTTGTCTGTTTATTAATTTAGTTTTTAATAGGCTGCCCAACTCAAAAGGTTTCTGAGCAGCTTACAAGTTAAAACTATAGATACAATAAAATAAATCACAGTAATATAAAATCAATAAAACAATAATAAATGTATTCCCCCCCTGCCCCCGATGTACTTAATTAAATGTCTGCTAAAGTAAAAACATTTTTAAAGATCTTTTAAAACTCAGGAGGGAGAAAACTTTACAGACTTCTGGGTGCAAATAGTTCCACCCTAGAGGTGGCTTCCCACAGAGAAAATCCATTGTCCTGTTCCTGTCACCCTTACTTCAGACAGAGCAGGACTCCTAACACACCTTCCAGAAATGTAGTCATTGGATGAGTAACTTCAGTTCTGGCAAGACAGTGCCTGGTATAATCCATTGTTTATTCTACATCTGCTGAATAAGTGCCTCCCCAAGAGACTATTTATTTAGATTATTTTATCCCACCTTTATTATTTTCATAAACTATAAACTATAATTCAAGGCGGTGAACATACTTAACACTCCTTCCTGACTTTCAGGCTAAGCTGCAAACGTCCAGGGAGAGGATCTAGGTCAGACCTGCACATGAGTAAGTCACTGAGTAATATCAACCAGTGATGCTGCTGAAATGCGGAATGAATATGTTCGTGTCAAAAGTTCATGGCATGGTTGCAATTCTTGTTTGTATAGTTTCTTTTAAAATATATATTGTAATTTTGCTAATTTATTTGTGGCATTGTCAGCTGTACAATCAATTTGGAGCTGGTGGAGTCTAAATTAAATAATTAATCTAACTTAAACATGTTTATTATATGTGTCTGCTATAAACTATGTACTGTTAACAAAGTATTCTGGGTCCTCCAAAACCATTCTCTTCTTTATTATTTTTAAAACACTAGGAAGTTCACCTCCTGTGATACTTTCAAAACTGGGAAATTCTTCATGAAAAAGATGTTTAATGAACTCTTAAGGTTTTCACAAGGTGAAACCAGAAATTTAAGTGTGTTATCATTTTAAACATTTGCAACAGAAATCCTCCATCAAAAATTTCCATCCTGATACTTAATTTAATGAGCAAATTCTGAATGATGATAAAGTTATCTTGTCTTTCATCACCTGGAACTATATATTCTATACAACCAACATCAAGTCTAATCCACATCTCAATTGAGCCTGAACCCTTCCATAAATGATCAAACAAAATCTGTGTTTTCCATGATAAATCTCAGCTATGACCATATGAATCGGGCAAGGAAATGGGAAACTTCTCATCAGATTATACCATCAGCCCTTCTTACAACTACAAATGGTAACACAAAAAACCTCTACTGCAATATCCCTGTAGCAAAAGAACCGAATGACTACTCCATTAGTGAACCACAGGAGCTCTTCCCCTTCCACAAATAATACAACCATAGTAGCTAAAGACAATTGAGAATACTACATTATTTGAAGACAAGAAAATCTATATATAGCCATGTGTCAAAACCTCTTCCTCAATGAAATTTAGTCTTACAGTTCAGTCTATTGCTGTTGGTCTAAGTCAGAAGCATTGGAGTAAAGCAGACTGGCCCCACCAGAGTGTATTTGTAGGTTAGAATTGATTTGCTTAACCAAGAGTTCAAGGTTGAACAGCAGAACTAGATGCATACAATGAAATGTGTTCACTTGTGAAAGATAGAAGGTAGTTCAAGCAATATTTGCATAATCACATTAACTTAAAGAACCTTCTTTAAAGTTGTCCTAACAATGCCTCCCATTGTTGAAAGCCACAGCTGTCTAGGCTGATCCGACACAGAGGGGAATTGTGCTGTCACAGAGCAAACATCTTCACAACCATTCATAAGAATCCAAATGCAAAACTTCTGACTACTTTGGCAGCAAATGGAAGTTTTGCTCTTTAGGAACACCTGGGCTGAACAGCTCTGTCAACATTCTATTTCTTCCTTTGATTACGCTTATCTAATTGCCATCAAATTTAAGACCACAGCATGTGAGAAAAGGAACACACACATCAGGCTAAAATGCTTATTAAAATGTTGCAATGAATAAGAATGAGCTGTAATAATTTACCTTGGGGTATATTTACTTTTGGCTCTGCAAAAATACAGATAGCATGCCATAATTCCACACAAATATTCCGCACATCAAATCTCCTGGTAACATAATTGCCACCTTTAAAAACTAGGTTAGGTCATATGCATCTTCATCTTTTTTTTATCAAAGCATACCCCACTTTGAAAGTGGCAATTGATCTATTACTTGTCAGGTAATAACAGAGAAAAGGAAATACCTGTCTACTGTAACACTGAGCATGCTAATTGAGGCAAAATGTACCCAAAGATTTATTATGCTTTTGAAGGAGGGGGGAAACATACAGTAGTCAGCTAACTTCTGTGGAATTTAATCTGGCAGACACAATCAAGCTTGCATCCAAACAGTTCTGATATTTATCTTTAAATATCGGCAGAATTTCTGCTTAGTCATGAAAGGTGTTTAAGGATCACCACCCGGATTAATCCAATTTTAGTGCTTTGGCTAAATGTCTATTAAAGACTATTCTTTGTACTAGTGAAGGTAAAAGATAAAAGGGAACCAATGATCTTTTTCTATACACTGAGCTAGTAGTATATTGAATGTGTGTACTATATTACCGACACCTCAGCCCAGACTTAAATCAGATGATTTTTTAAGGAAATGTAACCTGGAAGTCAATCTATTCATCAACATCCAATCATATCAGAGTAAGACTGCATTCACTGAGTCTCTAAGAGATTATCTTGAAGGATTTAGGAGTAAGTAAGGTCTTTTTTTTCTCATGGAGAGGTATTGGAGGGAAATAATCAACCCACTTCCACCAACTAGAAAAAAAATCCCTGCTTGAGAAAAGAACAAAATTGACCTTACACTGACAAAGCAACACAGTTCTCAAATTCAGCAACACTCAGAATGGATGGTTCTTCTTGGTTTTTTTCTCTCTTATCTCTATAGGATTGCACTGTCCAATAATGAAAGACCAACAAATTGGAAAAAAAGTAATAATAAATTATATATTCAATGTGTACAGATAAATCTGTGGACCTCAAGAGGAATCTCAGTGACTTTTATTTTGCAATTTCAAGACTGAATCAACAATGAATAAAAATGTGAGAAAATGTATTTAAAGAGCACTGTGTTTATTTACTTCATAGTTAAGATTCTAGCTCAATGTCGCTTTTCATTTTTGCAAAGTGCTAAATTAGCTGTCCAGCACAAATATTCTATTTCTCTCTTTAGTGAATGAGGATCTGCAATTTACTGGCATTTATTAAAAGTGTTGTTTTATTAAAAATGTAGAGGTAATTAATTATTTGTTAAAAATATTCTAATAGTCTAGAACAGTTTTTCAGTCTTGGAAATTTGTTTTTTTTACCTGTTCAAGTAAAATCTAAGCCTAACAATACTCACTTGACCAGAATAACATTTTAGCTTTTGTGGAATAGATAATTGAGATTAAATAAATATATCCAATCTAGTGGACAAATTGGATCCTGGCTTTTATTCTTCCTTCAGCCTCAGATAATTCTGTAAGTCTGCACTGAATATGTTTGACTTATTCCAGACTTCCTAAACAATGTCTTTTAGATATGTAGGACTATATTCCAGACTTTTGAAAAAGTATTTAAATGCATAAAGAAACATAAAAAATAATATCCTTAACATAAAAAAGCAGGAAGGTGCCCCCATAACTTGAAAGGGCATTATAGATATATGAATGTCCTATCTCAGGACATATAGCTCTTTTTTTCCCTAACACCAAACATTGACATATGTTCCTATAAACATTTATGTTCCTAGGTTTGCCAGCTTTGGAAACAGGATCATAGAAAGCTTCCAATGCAGAAAACAAAATGTCTAGAGTAAGACCAAAAATAGGTTTGCACTTCTTCAACATAGTCCATATTCACTAGGCAATATAGAAAGAATCTATAGAAACTATTAAGAGGATAAAGATGCTATCTCTTGAAAGATCAACACACAAAAATGGGACCGCGATAGTGTTTATTGCTTATCTAGACCTTGACAAACAGCCAGGAAAGAAGCCATGGTATAAGACTTTAAAGCAGGTTGATGTAACTATATTCTCAAATTAATATTATTCTAACCTAAATTACTGGGCTAAAGGGATGGTTTTATCATGGACTACAGTAATGTGCTGCTTTCATTAGAAAGTTCTACCCCTTCTGTTCATGAGTGTGATGCTGCAACGTGTGTACAAAAGCATGTACATAAAGATGCCGCAGTCAACATTTTGCCAAAGCTTCCACAGCTGTTGCTAGGTTCTACTAATCTCTTTTAATATAATTTTAAAATTGGACTCACACTAGACTATATCCTTCTCCAAACTTGGTGCCCCTCATATACAGTATGTTTGGACCCTAATTCTTAGAATTCTCAGTGAGCCTAGAGAATCTATTATACAATTTGTAATTACTGAAGTTCAAGCTGAAACATATCTAGAGAGCAACAGGTTGAGAAAGCAGCCTGTAAACTAGTTAAATAATCTGAATTGAAATTAGCCCCTAGAAATCTTCAAATATGAATTCAGACCATGATTGCAGGGTAATCCACTAGTTATTTTTTTTTCTATCAAAAGTGAATGGAGAATCAAATAAAATGTTGGTTTCATCTAGTATTTTTTGTAAAGGAGCTGCACCGTGACCAACTCATCACAGCCAACCTGACATAGGGCAAGCATTAAACTACTATTGAAGAAACAGTGAAATAGAATAATTTAAAAAGGATGACGAAGGAGGAACAAAATAAAATGTGAATGACAAAAATTAAAATAATTGTTCAATTATTTTAAATAATTAAATTGACTTGTAGAATTATTCCACAGTGAGTTGTCCCATGGCAAGTTTGCCATGATGAGTTGAGTGCAACAAGTTATCCTATTCCGAGCAACTACACTTGGATGTCAGATGGCCCAAAATCTGTGGATATACAAAATAACCTGCTAGGTGTGTCTTGAGGAAGCCCCTCTCTGCCTTTTAGATTATAATGCCAACTAAATTTCAGGCAAGTTTAGGAGTAGAATAATGCAAAAAGAGCAAGTACTGGATTTGCTACTGTATTTGGCAAATGCACCAAACTCTTGTGATATAGTCAGAACAAACAAGCAAACAAGTGAATTAAGTTAGAGGAAACCAGCGCCACGCCCCAGTGTTCGGGAAAGATCACAAGAGTTTTCTTTCCGATTAAGTTAAAAAAAAAAGTGTGTGGGGGGGGGGCAGGGCTTCTTGATCATGTTGCATTCTCCTCATCAAAAGGGATCTTCTCATTCAAACTCAAAGGCGATCAAGAACTGAGGAGGTGACAGTGTTTCACGTCACAAGTCAGGTGCGAACCCGCATCCCCAAAAGGCGCTTCTGGCACGGTTTGCTCCGTAGCGGAGAACGGCGCGTCGTCTCCGGGCCAGGCTGAGACGCGAGGCGACGCTCCTCTTTCAGGGCAAAGCGCCCCGCGTCCTCTCTTCCAGGGTGGCCTCGCTGATGAAAGCCTGCCCGCTCCCCCCTCCCCGCGTCAATGAGCATGGCTTGGTTGGCAGCTGGGCCTCTTTTTCTTTTTTTACCCCCCATTCACAAACAAAAGGCGGGGCGCGTACTCGCACGCTCTTTGCGAGAGGCCGCCCTTGCCCGCCCGGCGCTCCCGGAGCCCGCGGAGTGATCCGTCGCCCCAGATTTGCATAAATGAGCAAACACAATGGCCGCTCGAGCCGCGGACTACGCCGCTCCTCTGCCAGAAATTAATTGTCTGATGCGGGTCCTCGGGTTGCGTCTCTTCGGTGCCCCGTTTAGGGCCGAGAGATGCCTCCCCCTTCCCCCTGCGCCCTCCCAGAGGCGCAGATATTCCCGCCCTTTTTTGCCCATTGAATTTTCAGTTTAGTGAATTGGGGAAAAAAAAGATTGAAACACAAAACACCAAAGTATTTTTTAAAAGCACAGACACAACTAAAAAAACATTTACAAAAAAGTGTCCTTAAAAAAAAACCCAACACATTTAACACATTCCCGCTCTTTTCCCCCTCCTCATTAATGAGTCTGTGGGCGCGAGCGCTGGGGCTCCCAAGGACGGCGCGCGGCTTTCCCCCCTCGCCTCAGCCCGCCCCGGGCAGCCTTGCCGTGCCCGCTGCCTGCCATAGCGACACACCACCTTTGATCCCTGGGGAGGCGAGGCGGAAGTGGGTCCTCGCTATTAAAACATTTTTATAGATAGCAAAGTCCACCCTTTTTCCACCTGCATCCAAAGCAGCGAGGCAGCTGCTAGAACAAAGCGAGGCAGCGAACGAGCTGGCCAGAACGTGTCTGGCCGCAGTTGCCAGGTGCAAGCTTGTTTTTCTCATACTCGAGGGAGTCTCTGGTGACTGTCGGGCTTTGACGGAGACTCGGTAACCCTTCCTTCCCCGAGGGAGAGGGCTGAAGCGGGCCTGCGGTCCCTCCGCCCTCCGAAACGCCGAAGCCAAGGGGCGCTAAGGGCGATGCGTTTGGCTTCCCTGCCCAAATCTCCATCCTTTAGGGGCCCGGACAACCCCCGGTTCATAAGCCAGTTGCTCAACTTAATGGTGATTTTCTTGGGGAGAAGTGGGGAAAGCAAGATGGTTGAGGTGAGGGCAGGAGAACCCCGACTTTGAAGAGCTGTTTCCTCCTACAAGCCATCTTCTCTATACCGAACAATTGCAGAGGAATTAATTAAACAGCAGGAAGCACATTGACGGTAGCTGTCTCCCAACAAGGGAAGATTCATGGCTGGGTTGCATAAAACTTCTTGCCTCTCCTTCCCAGGATACCAGAGCAACGCAAACAAATCGCATTCTTCCCTGCCTCTTTCAGTGCAGCTATCTGTTTAAAGTGGAAACTTGTTTCTAAGAAAGATGTTGATTATGTTGCAGTAGACATTGAGAAGCAAAAGCACATTAAATCCATGTGATATGGCTATGTATCTATTATGTAGTTCATTGAGGATAGCAAATTATGTGAATGGTTTGCATATATGTAAAGCTTATCTTCGCCTTGCCCTAAGCATGGCAGAATAATTTTGCCTGTTCCATTCCAGTTCCATGGAATGCGGCCTATTTTTGGGTGTTGCCAGCCACATGCACAGAACGGTACTTATTATTTAGTGTTGCCATTCTCTAGCTGCACAAGTTGAGGATGGTGTTCTTAGGATACCAGTGTCTCCCACTCTGTGATGATGATAATGGTGGTGGTGATGATGATGATGATGATTACTACTACTACTACTACTACTACTACTACTACTACTTATATACCACTTAACAGTGCTTTACAGCACTCTCTAACCTGTTTACACAGTCAGCCTATTGCCCCCAACAATCTGGGTCCTCCTTTTACCGACCTCGGAAGGATGGAAGGCTGCGTCAACCTTGAGCCAGTGAGAATCGAACTGCTGAACTTTTGATGGCTAATGGCAGATGGCAGTCGACAGAAATAGTCTGCAGTGCTTCTTTTAACCACTGCACCATCCTGACTCTAGTAAGAATTAGGTCCACTTTAGCTGTCCCTCTGGTTCACTCCTCTATCTTTTGGATGACAAAGTTGTCAGCTAGGTTGGTTAGGAATCTGTTCGATTTTCCACTTGATGCAGTGTTTGTTTCCCAGTTGATGTCAGGGTAAAATTCCCCATTACTACCATGGTGTGTTTCCTACATACATTTGTTAACTGGTTAACAAAAAGTTCATCTATTTCTTCTGCTTGATTGGGTGGCCTGTAATATACGCCTATGTCAATGTCACTCTTTTTTCCTTTTATAGTAACCCATATGCATTCTAGGGCAGAGGTCTCCTACCTTGGTCCCTTTAAGGCTTGTGGACTTCAACTCCCAGAATTCCCCAGCCAGCTATGCTGGCTGAGGAATTC
>JANHFO010009743.1:29786-45796 GCA_032468095.1 Pareas carinatus | reverse complement strand
TTATTATTATTATTATTATTATTATTATTATTATTATTATTATTATTATTATTATTATTATTATTCGGTATGAATTCAGAGAAAAAGTGTATTCTGCACACCAAAGAATACATAGAGAAATATCAAAAGAAACAGAATTCTTCAAAATTTGGGGAAACTAGGGCTGGGCAGATCTTTGAAGAACACTATTGCTGAAGTTTTGAACAAAAACCCTCTTCTTGACGTTTCCATTAAGCAGAATAGTGCCCAGTGTCCAATGCTAATCAGCAGAACTCTTACACAGCTTTGTTCTACAGTAACAGTTCAGGTACATGTACTTCTCAAGGCAAAGTAGATGAGTCAAGATAGGGCAACAGATCTCTCTGAGATACTTATTGCACGTAGTTTCACAGAAGGGTGTTGCATTGAGTCAAGGCATATTGACTATTGCCCAGTAATGTAAAATTTATACTATTATAGTATTGGATAATCTTGTTTGCCTTCCTGAAGTGTGACAGTACAGTCTGTCCTTTTGTGCTTGTATTAAAGACAATGTTTTTAGAGAGCCTAAGATACTTTGTACAATAACTTTATGGTCACAGAACCATAATAAAGGTGCATAGAAATTCAATAATAAGTGAGGTCTTTGGTTTTATGCAAGAGGTGAATGTTGTTTATTTGACTGGTAATCAGTTACAATCATGTTTAACTGATACATAGAAAATTGTTAAAGTCCAACAAATTCATGTTTGACTTCTGGTAAGAATTTAAAAACAAAACAAAATCTGTGAAAAGGAAACTATATGGAAAAGTGAAAGCAATCTTATCTCCCCTGAATAAGTATTCATGAACTACTCAAGAATATGGTTCTGTAATAAAAATACTGCTAGAATAAAGGTACTTGTCAATCCCAAAATTTACCAATTATGTTAAGAAAACTATTAGAGAAAAGGAGGATTCCTTCTAAAGACTAAAATCTGTATGATATGGGCAAAATAATCACTTCCATATATAAAATGCAAGCAGGCAATAAATTAGTTTTAAGTATTTTGATTCCTGATATCTGAACAGGCAAAGGAAGACCCACACAATTGGAAAAGAAGACAAACAGGAACAAAGGGTGGTTTTACAGTGAAAAACTGAAAAAGGAACTTAGGCCTACATAAATATATGAAATTACTTTTTTCTAGTTTCAGAAAGACTGGTTTTCCAACTACAATATTTTTTCAACAAATCTTTAATTTTAGGAATATGTCAGTAACAATACAGAATTAACAATGACATTTTTTTCAACTTTCACCATGTTATGTATGTAGATACCGTGTTTCCCTGAAAATAAGACACTGCCTTATATTAATTTTTGAACCCAAAGATGCACTAGGTCTTATTTTCAGGGGATGTCTTATTTTTCCACCAAGGCCGCCCAGAACCGGAAGCCTGAGGCCTTATTATTGGGGAGATCTTATTTTTTGGGGGTGTCTTATATTTCAGTGAGAGGCAAAACTGTAAGTAGGTCTTATTTTCGGAGGATGTCTTACTTTCGGGGAAACAGGGTATTGAGCATGTTCACTGCAGACAAATTCCTTGTGTGTCCTGACACACATGGCAAAATCAATTCTGATTCTAATTCTGAATTATAACATTAATTTATAGAGCTAGTCTCAACTTGCAACCACAATTGTGATTGAAAACTACATTGCTAAGTGATTCGTTCGTTAAATGAATTATGCCCAATGTAATGATATTTCTTTACCACAATTGTTAAGCAAATCACAGGGTCATTAAGCGAATCCAGCTTCCCTCATTGAAATCCACTGAAAAGGTTTAAAATGGAGGTCTCATTATCTCAGGATGCTACAACAGTTGTAATACATGCTGATTGCCAACCACCCAAATTTTAATTATGTGATTACAGGGATGCTGCAATGGTCATAGATGCAAGGACCTGTTCTAGGTCAATGTTTTCAGCACCATTGTAACTTCAAACGATTATTAAATAGTTGTAAGCCAAGGACTACCTGTAAAATAGTAGTATATTTCTATGCATAGTTATTCAGTAGTTTCCCTACAGTCATGGAAATTTGTTCCCGAGAACCTTTGTGTGGGATTGTAGTTTTAACTTTGTAGTAAGCTAATGAATGTGCCTGAGAGATTGTGACTGCCTTGTGTCTGCTAAAGTAGGAACTATAAGAAAAACAAAATAAATAAAGCAAGAGGGTTTTTATTGCTAGTGTAATGATTAATGCAAATAGCAGGCTATAGTTTACATCGGAAGTGTTTTTCCTCATTTATCCTCAGCTGATACAATATTCAAAGTAGCTCATTTCATGAGAGTTGTGAAGGTGGGGCTGTTTCTTTTTCTTCATGCCAGTACCTCCAACATGTATGTCTTATCTCTTGATCATAATTACATCTTCATTTTTTCCCTAGGGGGAAAAAAAATAACCCTTCCTCCTTCCAAAAGAACAAAGACTCCAAGGCTTTCAGCTGTTCTGGCCACACTCCATCCCAGCCTTAAAGCAAAGAAGGCCCAAAATGATACAACATATTATGAGAAGACAATCGCTGTGGTGAGCAACAGCCTTTAAAAACAACTGAAGGAACCATTCATCTGAGTTGTAAAGTTTCTAAAGGTGAATCAGAACAGGAGCAAGTAGAGGCCAATATTTAAAGTTGCTTTCAAAACTCTGAACTGCAGATTGGCTATCCGGTGGGGCCTGCTTCCAGTTGCCTTATTTGGAACAAGAATGGTCACAGCAAGAACAGAGTCCCCTAAGTGTCCTTTGAGAATGGTTCCTCTATATAAGAATCGAGCTGAGGATCTACATTATTCACATTTGAAGGTGTTTTTAAGCCACAGACAAATATTAAATAAATAAGATACCCATCAATGCAGACCCATAGTTCTTGTTCTTTGCACACATAGACCGAAAATGCAGTCAAGGGTAGACAGTTGACATCTTCCTAGTATTGGCCACCTGTTGCACGAAGATAAAAAATGTTTCTGCTCTACCACCATCAACATTCTCCAGTTCCTCAGAAGCACTTTCAGGCCAATGCCCGATCACCTTCATCCAGTCTTGAAAAGTAGAGAACGGTGCCATAGCACATGAAGGTCAGGGAGAAAAGGAACTGGGGTGAGTCTAGCATACAGAACAAGGAGGGAAGGAATGGCAGAGCACAGGACTTTAAGGATAAATACTGTAGCCCCCTTCACCAGAGTTGCTATTGGGAATCCAATGGCCGTTCCCAGGGAGCATTTCTGCTCCTTCGGGAGGAATGTAATGCTCTCCAAAAGGGGCTGACCCCTCAGTTCCTGAATTGTTTGTCTTTTATCAAAACTTCATCTTGAGTGGGTTTCATTTATTATTGTTTAGCCAGGCAATTATAAAGCTTAGGTAATATGTAAAGTTGGCAACTGCATCCTTGGAATTGGATGGTAAGATGTAAGAGAGCTAGGAACATGATGAGGAAGACTTCCCTAAGCAATTTCAGGAGAGGAACACAGGGAGAGAATGGGTACTAGAGAACAGTAGCTTAGTGATCAAATAATAGTTTCTCAGCTTCATCTTCTGGATGCCAACTGACAAGTAGAACCAGAACCTTTGTGACTTACAGCTGCCCAAAGTCCAACCTCACTACATAGTCTATAAGGATAATAGAAGCTGTTGAAAATTTCCAAGATGCCCAAGAAAAGTAATAGAGCTTATTCACCCCATCGATTTCTGGTTTAAGTAATCTACGGAAGTATTCAAAAAAGTTGCAATATCATACCCTGGCTGAATGCCTAATTGAAATGAGTCCAGAAAAATCAATAACGTCTGAAGCTTGTTCAGTACTTATTATGCAATCAAAAATACTCTGTGGATGATAGCAAGTATTTCTGAGCACGGAAGAATTATCTCAAATATTTTCTTCCACTTCCTCCAGCTGTCCACAAGTCCTGGGAGAACGCACCCCTCCTCCCTTTAAACAATTTTTTGAGAAATTTCAGCTAGGTTACTTTTCAGCAAATGAAAAGACATTGAAAGGAGAAGAGGTTAATTGTTTTCGTTCTAAAACAGTATTATATTCAGCAGTGCCATTGTTGAATATGGCAACATTAGGTGTGGAGTCAAATGATTATTCTTTCCCTACACAAACATATCAAGAAAGTCTTCACTAATTTGGAGAAAGAGAGTTTGAAATATAAAGTTTCAGTCCAACAATTTGGGTTTTGGCTAGGAAAATCCTTAGAATGAGCAAGGCTCTGTATGAGTACAACTGTACCAATGCAACCCTTATCTGGCTATGGGACAGCGTGGCTTTTAGGCTACAGGTGTCAATGTTTAAGTATCTTCCACATTTTTATATGCAGGAGAGATTGTGCAGAAGGGTGAGAGAATTAGATGTGGACAGGGTGCCCACCAGCTAAATCCTGCCAATGAGCAAGAGGGATTTACTCAACGTGTGCTTGTTAACAATGGACAGTTGGATGACATTTTTCTGATGCCCAGGGCACACATGTGACTATTGGGTCTTAATTATATATACATTTCAGTAGTCACTTTTTCATTATGTCATATTTTTAAACAATAATGAGGATTAACTCTCTGCTTCCCTTCTTGGTCTTTTAAAAGCCTATTAAAGGCTTTTGTGTGCTGTTATAACTCAGCTGTAGAATTCATGTTTAGAGGCTGATGTCATTCATAATCATTGTAGACACAAATGCACAGCAAGACGTTTACAGTAACGTATTACAAGGCGAGTAAAATTAAGGCCCCTTAACTCTGTGACTTGGAAACAAGTTGCTATTAAAATTCTCTAGATGATATACAAAATAGGAACTGATGATTGTCTGTCTCTTGGTGCAATAAGTGCCTGAAAACAAATATTGTGCCCTGTAATTATGGCATTGAATGCTTTGCAATTGAATTCAAACTATGTTGAAAACAAGCATTTTAACATTGGTTAAAAGTATGTTTATTTAAATGCAGCATTCCTGCCCCCTTGATTCATTTTTTGTCTTTTCATGTTTGGTAAAATATTTTTTTAATTACCTGAACTTTCAAACACCTTAATGGATATGAGTGAAAACATCCTTTCCTAAGTGGTTAGAGGTTAAGGGAGATGGTCAGAGGGAAAGTAAGAAAGCAAATATTTTATAGATGTCATCCCATCCACTTTTCTTTTTCCAGCACCTTGGGGTAATAGTCCAGGTTCTATACCATGTCAATGGAAATGGGGCAAAATGTGATCCTGTGAATCCAGGGATAAATCTATCTTTTGGATGCCACTTCTGACAGCATCACAATCTCGCCTATTAGTTTTGATCCTTCTTGTCTCAATCTCTCTTAATACCTGCCTTTTAGAGGACAGCAGAGTTTAAAACATCTCTACTGTAGCAAGTCTGTCGCAAGTGAATTGGGTGTTTCAGTTTGCCAGACCTGTCATAATAAATTAATTACAGGATATTGCAGAAATGGCTACGTTCCAGCAGCATCTTGCACAGTTTAATATAGCCCCGTTTCCCCATTTCAATGTATTTGTGGTTAGATAAATCCTCAGAAAATTTACAGCTGCTGTAGCTAGTTTTCTGTACACTCAGCCTATGTAACTATAGAAGTGTAACTAAAAATTTAGCTTTTTTTTATACTTGCATATACAGTATGCCTTGACTGATGAAGCGTTGTTCTGTGGAAAGAAGCATCCACAGGGTTAAAAAGAAAGGCTGATATTAAGGCAATTAAAAGGAATGGGTCAGCCATTCAGTTTATTGAACAAAAAGCAATATTTTAGCTGGATATATAATGAGGGTCATTTTAATGTAGCACCGTAGCAATCTTTCCTTCAGTTTTTAATTTCTGTATCTGATGTTGTTAATATTTTTTATATTTATGATTTTAATTGTAAGCCATACAGTGTTGCTCTGCAGGATGAGATGGGCAGCAGCATATAAAGGTAATAAACAGTGACAAACAAACAAACAAGCAAATAAATAAAGTATCTGTACTCAAAAGTCATCCCAAGAATGGTAATTTCTTTTTATAAAACAGTGAGGGGTTTTTAGAGACACAGTCATGTCTAAGTCAGGAGTGCAATTACAGAACGCAAATTCCGTTTGCCTGAAAAAAAATAGATGTTTCTCTTCAGGTACAAAGCAGAAATCCACCGAGTGTTACAAAGATCTTAACACAGCTGCCCTCTAAATAGGAAAATACCTTATAGATTCACTTATATGGCCAGAGGTTTTGATTTGCAAAAAGATGGCTGAGGGTGTGTTGCTTTTTTAATTTTTACAGATGCACAGAAAGGTTAGATAAAAACATTGGGAAGACGCAGGGGGGGGGACCAGACAGAATAAACCCTGCCAGGATGTTATCGCCCTAATATGTGCCTCAAAATGATGATGCTGAACTTGTCTTGCATAGTAAGAATTCAGGGAGACCCGGATGGAACTTTGAATTTCCCACCCTTCCTTGTTGCTTTGGGGCAACGAGGTACACAGCGGATTACTGTTTTCTGGAGGTGTCAAATATCTATTAATTCTTGACCAACATAATCACGGGGCATAATGGCTGGGGATAATGGGAGTTGTGCTCAACTTCTGACAGAAAGCAGGTCAGAAAAACTATATAATGCACTAGCTTTTTGCCAGGAAAGCCATTATGGGAAGACAGTCTTCTCTTTTGTCCTAGATGACGTGCTCTTCCTTACTGTTCCCATGTATATCTGCTGCCATTTGACTAATTTATTTTAAATAATACAAGCAACTTGACCTGCATTTAGAACAATGAAATCAGAATATAACATACTTGTCACAGACTTGAATCTTGAGTCTCCAAGAGCTATCTGGTGGTAGCATGATTTTTTTCTCTGTTTCATTAAATGGACCTCCAATCAGTTTTTGGCAACATCAGCACAATAGACATCTCAGAATATAATTGAGGTTTGTACTGATGAGGGCATCAGCTATCATTATTTATTTTAATTCATTTTTACACCAGTGTGGTGTCATCACTGAAGTATTAGACTAGCTCAGGTGCTAGTTCACCCTCAGCCATGGCAAATCCATGGGTGACTTTGGGCCAGATATTCTCTCTCAGCTCACTTCACAAGGGCAGGTTGTTGTGGCAGGGTTACATCGGAAGCCAACTTGAATTCCTGGAGAAAGGATGGGATACACCTAGTAGGCCTCAAGGCAGTGTTTTCGGTGCTACCTGTTTCTTCTATTGGCAGATTATATACAAGTGCAACCAAAATATTTTGTGGGATTCTAATATTGGACAAATGGAGGTAAACACTTTTAGATGAGTTCATGCAATCTAAGCCAATGAAGTTCTGTTCTCAGGGATTGTGAACCTCTTTTAGTATAGGCTGCTACTGAAGATTAAAATAGCAAGAAATACATGTAAACATTCATGTCTAAACTTCAGAACTCTTAGATACCAATTGTGAGTGATGCTAGTGAGCTAGAAATGATAACCTTTCATTCAATGAATGCAATTTATAATGTCCTTATAAATTAAACAAGGAAAATATTGGTATAAATTCATGCAGTTCCAGAAAAACTACCCACAAACCTGAATGTAAGAAAGATGCAACACAAGCTGAGTAACAAGAAGTGAGAAGTGTAACATACATTGGCGAATAAGTTTTCTCTTTGCAATTGCTTGCCCATTCAAGAGAAAAGAAATTTTCCTGTGTAGTTCCATTTTCCTGTTGTAGTGCACTTCTACGATAGCATCTAGTAAAGAGCTACTGTTCTTCACTTCTTTTTGAATAAACTAAATATATTTCTAATTGTGTCCTTATATAACGGAAACCTTAAAACTACTATAAATGAGAGCTGAACTAATTATTTCCTTGCAATGACTACGTTTTGAAGCTTTATCTCTCAAACAATTGTAATGTATTTCAGACCAGCAACAGCCAGGTGGACAAAGGAGGCCAGACTCACACAAACGGTGTTGTAGTGTGGCATCACGAGCTTTGCTTCTTTTCTGCATGTAATGAGATGTCATATGTACACAATGCTTCTGGGACAACGATTTGCAGCAAGACCCTATAGCCGCCACCATTTGAAACACAAATGCAGTATTTGTCAATATTGTGCCCTAATCTCCAAATTTAATTTTTCTGTCAACGTTATTGCTTTTAGAGGGTTTTTAAAAACATATACTGTATGATTTATCAATGGCAAAATCAAGCTCATTTAGTCGAAGACTAGCATTTGAGATTTTTTGTTTGAATATTTAAAAACCATACCTTGATGAACAGTTTCTTTCCTGCAACAAACATCTTTTTTTTTTTACAGAACTTTAATAAATGGTCCTTCCTAATGCAAGTTATAGGAACAATACTATATATGCTAGAAAAGATTCCTTTAAAGGATACTGTATTTGAGTTCACAAAATAAAGGGCTGTGACGGAGGGGGTTCTTGCTTTATACTCTTCTGCCCAGATTAAGTATTCCTCATTCACCTTAGTAATTAGAGCAGAAGGATGTGAATGTGAGGCCTCATTATCAAGTTTGTAGCCCTGATCTATACAAAATGGCTACCATGCCAGCTATTTTTCATAGTTGTCTGCTTTTGCTTATATTGGACTGTTGTTAACCCTAAATGATCCTGACATTCAATTCTTCCACAGACAATTGGGTCCCTCCAGCAGACTTCATTACCTAGTCAACAGAGACCCCAATTATCATCTTCTTCTCTGTTCCCATTAATCCTTATTTGATAGAGTCCCATCTCCTTTTGCCTTTTGAATTAAACGATGCTACAGCTACCCAGCTTATGATTTGTGATGTCTGTTCCTTAAAAGGCTTGAAGGCAAAACTTAAATGCAAGATGATAGTTGTGAGAGACTGCAAGGGCAAATGTATGTTCTACACCCTTGCATGCTATTTTCAGTGCGCAAACACATCTATACATAATAGACTCATGATTTCTTATGGAAAATAGGTAGATTTTATATATCATAGTGATATTGATTTTTGGGGAAAGGGGGACAGAAATTAACATTAGCAGTTACATAGGAAATTCTATATCTGAGCTGGTTTACTTAATCTTCTTGTCCCAATACATGGGTTTTAAGCATAATTCTATTTAATTCTTTCCACTCCAATAAAATCTAATGGAGCTTGTCATTTAGAATATTGTAATTTACTGTACAAACATTGAATTTCAATTCACCTCATTACCACCAAAATTAAGTTCCAACTTCTGGAAAAATGCTATATTTGGCCATTATTCTTTCAACCTGAAATATCATCATTTGGTGGTAATATCATAAATGTGCACTCCAAAGTATATTTTTCTGTATTCACCAGGTTAATTCTCAGGTAGGTGAGCATAGGTTTAAACCCTAATGACCATGCAATATATTTTGCTCTGGAACATATTTTAATAACATGAGTTTTATAAAACCCTGTGAGTAAATTAAATTAGCATACATTAATCCACATTTTTATTTTACTACGTAGTTAAAATATTTCTCATTCTATAGAAGAGATACATAAGCTAGGATTATGTCTATTTATGAGAGAGGCAACAATTATTTAGAGGACTGGAGTTCCTATTTATAGACATTTTGATAAACCTTATATTAAAAGGTGATAGGACAGTGCACAAGTGGTAAGGATAAAGTTGAATTTAGCAAAATGTTACACCTAAAATCTTACAAAATAAAGGACCATTTCTAGATCAAATGACACTCACTTGTCATGCAGGCTTTTATAAAGGAAAGAAAACAGTTAATTAGAATCTTTTCCAAAGGAAACCCCCCCTTTCTATGGATTTACATAAACTTTTCAACACTGATGGTTGGGTGAAACTGCTTTTCTGGAATATGTATTCCATTATTTTAGAACTTTTCACAGAAACCATACATTACTTCATATTATTCAAAAATCATAAGATATAATATTGAAATTTCATACTGAAACTGTTGCATCACCTGAAAAGATGGCTTTCTTTCTTTCTTTCGCTAGTCTAGTATCTAAGGAGAAAAGCATAAAAATAAGGCAGGGAGCTTTTGTGAATGCTAACCTTTACTCATATTTCGGGAGAGGGGTCCTGTTATTATAATAATAATGACCACTTTGGGCATTGAGAATGATTTGCATGCTGTCTTGTTCAACAAATATCTTTGCATAGAGCAACAAAGACAGACAGGTATTAATTCAAATGAAAAGCTATAAAGGCTTCCAACTCCATGAGTTGGGTGGGAAGATGAATGCAAATAAAAACCCCGCTATTGTTATAGTGACAATAGCCGCAATGCCACTTTAAAAAGTATGTTTTCAGCTCCATAAATCTTCATGTAGTGGCTTTTATTTGATTTCACTCCTTAATTGTTATTTGGAACAGTGCCTTAAAGGATATTGTTCTTGCTTGTTCTCTCTCAATTTGGAAAGTGTGGCAAAGCAGCTCCATTCAGCTTCAAAACACTGTACATAATTGGAGCCCTAGTTTGCAAGCTGAACAGGAGGAGCTGTGCCTTTGATTACAGCTACCACTTCTTTGTGGTGTTTATGTGAAGTGTTATTTTTATCTTCCATGTCCATAATATCAGATTAATAGTTAGCGATGCCATCCAAACAAGCATCAAAATGTTGGCTACTTCTCAGCAATGCCTAATATAAAGCATGATGCATGTTTAAATTATGCTTTAAGGAAGGAAACTTTTTAAAAGGCAAATTAAGGATATTAAATAAGCAGAAGAATCGGAAATACAGCATTCTTCCAGTGAACTGAGGAAGCAAGGAATGGCAATTTTACTCTTCTAATTTTTTTGTGAAGAAATATTAATTCTTATTATGTTTTAGTTTAAAAATGTACTGTAGATGTAGAACCACTGCATTTTTTGTTTCAGTCTAGTTCTGGGATTGATACAGCCCTAATTATCTTGATAAGTAACCTCCCCATGAAGATGGACAATAGACTACAATCATGAGAATTCTTCTGAACCACTTAGAAGTGATGATAATATAAAGGAAAAGATGTCAACAGGATTAGTGGGCTATATTTTATGGCATCTTTGACCTACCATTATAATAGTTACAGGAAACTAGGATTAGGAGATGCTACTACTCCACTTTGTAGTCTTAAACTCATAAGATCTAACTGTTTTATCTTTCTGTTTGCTCTTCAAAATCTTTATGAAGATATCTTCTAAAAAGATAAGGTTGCTGATCATATCCACAATTGCATCTTTTATTTCTACCCTTTGACATGAAAATTATGGATCAATAACACTGTTGATTAAGTAGTTTTGCTGTTCCAGACAGATGTTTTGCCTCTTTATCGCCTACATCCTAGCCTGATGAAACAGAACACATGTTCTTCATGCCAAGGTTACATCTAGACTGACCTATTATCTTCTTACACAATTAAAACGTGGTTTTTAAAACACACATATACAGATATTTTATCTGACAGGGGGCTAATAATAAGCAGTGACCTGAAGGAGGCATTTAACATTAGCCATGAAACAAATTGGAATGAATATTGAAGGTAAGTTAGCATATTAACTGATGCTATCTGCCCGGTAAATTTATCCTTTGTACCTCAGGACTTCTGTCTCTCTTTTCCTTCCTTCCTTCCCTGATCACTTACCTCTTCCCCAGTTCATTTATCTTCTTTATCAGTGGAAGGGAGGAAAGGAGACAGCATATATGTTTGTATACAATATGTTTCTGTGTGCTAGAATAGTTTTTGTGTGATAATAATTGGTATATTCAGATGGGTTTTTTAAAATTGGGAAACTTAATGTATAGACATTTTAATTAGCTGCTTTTAATTCAATTAATGCACAGTCATGTAACATTCAATATACATTGTTTAGTCCTGATGGGGTTTTCAATATGGTTTCTGGCAGATACATTCACAATGTACATGTATGCACATTCATTTCCAATTAAATTACACATTGATTAAGGATAAGGAATTGCATGAGATTCCTGTGGGAACAGATGTGTGCATTCAGATACCAATCTCATGCAACTCCTTATCCTTAACCAATAAATGGTGCATGTACAATTATTGCAAATAAATGTGCATACATAGATACATGCATACTATAACTGTGAGATGAGTGGCATATAAAATTAATAAATAAAATATATATTCCTGCCTGTGGAATTTTGCTGAGTGAGGATTGTTTTAAATTCAAGGTTGTCTTCATTTCAGGTAAATAGGCATTCAGTATTTTTATGTTTTGTGCCTGTTCAACATGTGGGATGATTGTATAGTATTTGAAATTTAATCCTGTGCATCTGGGTGTTATTTTGCACATCAGTGGGCAACTTGGTTATTCTCACTTCTTTTTTTTAATGGAATCAAATGCCATGACTACTAAAAAAGGAGTTTCTAATTTTATGTTATTTATTGCTTCAGAAAGGAAGAGGGCAGAATTTCCTAACATGGTATAAATAATGTGAGCATCAGTAGTCAACATATATACACAAGAGAATAATAAATAAAGTTAACGGAAATCATCACTAATACACCATTCACAACTTAATGCTTTTTAATTTAAAAACAGTTACACCTGAACATAAACATGTGCTGTCTAAAAACAAATCTCACTCATGTACAGATGTCAATTTTTTTTCTAAACAGTAGAAAAAACAGGCAATGGTGTATTAAAAGCAGAAAATAATTGCCTTCACAAATTTATAAAATGAATTTGGAAATTCGTTCACATTAAAAATATATATGAAAAATATTTATCAACTTATTTAAAAGTTAATATACAAAAAGCTTCCAGCTTTTGGTGGAGATACATACTCCCTTTTACCATAGTTTTCTTGTAATTCGTTTTCTTCAAAACCACTTCAGTAGGAGAGACTGTTCAGTGGTTAATCTTATGTAAGTGTATAGCAGGAACAATAAAATTACACACTGAGCTGATAATTTTAAGTTTGAACTCCTTCATCAAAATCATATACAAGCATTTAATATTGTATTCTTTTATGTACAGTATATCAAAATAAGATTTTTTAGAATATAGTTTCTATCACAATTAAGCTAGTTGGTTTTTATTCATAGACTATAAGAAACTTTAAGCTCAAGTCTTTATCCATAATGGTATTCTTCAACTTTTAGCAAACTGGATTGGTTTGTTTCGGTGACATGAAGAACTTGAATAAAATTCTGGATATTCCATTACTTTAGACAGCAAGGTATATCCAAATTGGTCTAAACCTAGTCATTATTAAAATGTTAACTCAGGTTAAGTTTTACTGGAACTTTCAGAAAATATTCTTCCCTTACTTCCTTGGACTTCCCACATCATGATACATCTCAATTGCTTTAGGGTAAATCTATATATTAAACAATATTTCAAGTTTTCAAATATATAAGCATTCTTTCAAAACAAGCAATAATTCCATTATTTTCCATGTACTTTTAAGCCGTGAAACTCACGGCCACAAACATGATGGATACTATGCTGTTGGATAGTTCAATTGGAAACCATCATCGGGTGTTCCCTTTCTACTAGTGGTTTTCACCATTCCTTTCTTTCTTTTCTTCCCGTTTTTCTTAAGCTCATCCTCAACATCATTGAATGGGATGCGATCATTTGCCTTATATTCTTGTTCCTCTGTGTCCATGCCCTTCTGTGTTTGCCCACATGTGATCCTGTAAGAAATATAGGATAATAGATGCAGTTGGAGATTTACAGCCCCAAATACTTAAACTAGATTTCTTATTAAATTACTGATCTGTTTCATTCATACCTATTATTATTATTATTAAAGGTTGATCTTTTGGTGCTGGAACACACCAAGGCAAAAGCAAAAAAACACAGGTCTAATGTTGAAATGAATTTTATAGAAAATTGAGGCAAGTTCTTAGTTGCTGCTCTCTAAAAGAACATCTGATAGAAACAGATTGGTATTTTCATATATAGTTCTGGATTGTTTGTCAAATTCCTCACAATAGACTATTGGTAGATAATAGAATTTAACCTTGGTTGTGCAGCTATTATGATATACAGGACACTGATTTCCCAGCATTATTATATAATGGATATTATTAAAAATGCTTGGAAAACAGGGCATCAGTGTATATCTCTAGAAAAGCATTTGGGGAAAATGAGAAATGTGTATAAGTGGCATTTATTGTACATACTTTCCCCCATACTTTTCAGTAAAGCAAATGGATATGTTATCCTGCCTGGATTACTGACTGTTTTGTTTTACTTTCTTTTGGCATCAACTCATAACATTGATCCTGTATAAAATATTAGCCTGGTCTTGCAATTACATGCCATAGTCTATTTTCTACCTAATGCATCTAACAAAATAGCTAGATCCATTAGGAGCCAACAAAAGAAAGGAAAAACAGAAGCATGGCTTTTTAGCAATCATGGTGCCATGAGACAATGTACCTTATTGTAATATCTTTGGAATACAAACAACTATTGTAATACAACACATTTATTGCAGTTTTATATTTCCTCAGCAATTTCCCCCAAACTCTTTTCAGGATAATTTATACCAATTTAGTTCATTATTTATGGATGACTGCAATGATAAAACACCATGATTTTCAGCTTTTTCCAAGCAATTTAACCATCTATGTTGTACTACTGGTGCCTTACTGTTCAGCCAGGTAGTCTGTGTCATTCACTGAAACAAATCTTTGGTCTCCCAACTTGCTGGTATCTGCTAGCATCTGCAAGAGGAAAACTTTAATCAGTAGAGAGGGGAGGGTGGGAGAAAATAAAGTCAACATGTATGTGATGACAAACCCACTGGCTTCCTGAATGAGGATAGAATATACTTCACTTTATATGTAAGATCTGTCACCCAAGAAATTCTCACAATATGTGGTTTAAAACAAGGAAACAGTCCTCTGCTTTAAAACCCTTTGAAAAGTTCAGGTGTGCTTAGAAAAAAAATCACACGCAAAAGTATTAATCTAAGTTTGGATGAGACTTAAATAGAGATTACCAATACAATTTGAAACCAAGTGCAAGAAAACAACTGAACGTGTCAATATTTTTGAGGGAAGAGATCTATGACTTAAAAGTTATACGTTACCATTGGTTCCTTAAAGTCTGATGTTCAGTGTCCTTTTAGACACCTAAATGTGTTTTTAGGAGTGACAGAAGATGCTGATTGCAATTCTTGTTTATTATTTATAGTGAAAAGTCAACTTGTGGTAAGAGTTTAACACTTAAACACCTTAATGCCACTCAAACTTTAAAAAATTCTACTTTAGAGAGCTTTCTGGCATACTAGTCTTTTGTTAATATTTATTAGAAAGGCAGACAATAAATGCTCTAAAACAGCAGCTCTCTGAATACCTAGAGAAGGAAAAACACAGCAGTTTTGAGTGATTTTGTTCTATTAGTTTATTTGTTTAACTCAATGAATCTAATGTTGGGCTTAAGAGATCTTGATTTATAGAATGACAAGAAAAGAATCATAGTAAGACACAATTGCCACGAATATTTTTGACATTTAGTTTGCATTTCTCAGATAAGATCATTCTCTCCATCTCCTGGTTAGAACAAAAGTTTTTATCATATGCAACATAAAAGGGATTCCAGAAAGAAATGGCAAAACAGCTGCCCACACTATATATAAAAATGTTATTTTCCAAAACACTCTTGTCGTATACTTTATTTACAATCCAGAGTGTGCTCCTTCAGATGTACTCAAGGGACTTTTGTATTTGGGTGTTTTTCTTAAATAGCAGTTTCTCATGTGATATTCTAACTGCTTCATGAACTCCTCCAGGTTTCATAAACTCCTCCATGTTTCAAGATGCTCTTAAGCTAACATATGAGAAGGCATTATGGATTGTAACCATAACATTTCACTTCTATATTCATAAATTCTATATTCATAGTTAGCCAGAACAACATTTCAGTCTGACTATAATAAACCTTATAAACTTTATTGAAAGTATGGAATTCAAATAATATATGACATTATCAACTTCATGAATTCTCTAGTATTGCTTTAAAGGGACTCATGTGAGACTGTTAATTAATGCAAAAAAAATTAATTCACATACACACTTATCTTTTTT
>JANHFO010009740.1:0-16298 GCA_032468095.1 Pareas carinatus | reverse complement strand
AGAGGGTATGCCGACCATCCCGGAAAGTCTGAACCCAATCGGTTCAGTACTTTCCGGGATTACTTACCAGACACAAATGCGCCTAATTTTTTATATATATAGATGTGTTTGTCTTTAATTTTAAATTTTATTAAAATTTAATTTTAACAGGTACACGTTTCCCAGGTGAAACGCCTAGTTGTAAGCCCAAAAAATACTTGAATGTGGAGTGGTGAGTTACAGATAAAATCATATAACTTAAAAGTGATGTACATGCTCCTAATTTATTTATTTACACAGTTCACATAATTGCTTAAGAGTTAACCTGAAGACAGAAATAAAATAATCAAGCCCATAATATAGCAACTTTTATATGGAAATATGGTGATAGGTATAATAGTATGTAGCAAGTCTTTCATAGAAAGAGTGTTTATAGCCTGTTAAAAGTATCATTTCTGTCTTTTCTCAGGGGAAAGCAATAAATGGCATTTTTATTGCTAATACTTTTGTCTAGCAGTATAAGTTACATTCACCATTCACTTTTTAAAGAACGCACTTTTTTAAAAGAAGGCTGCTTATATATAATTTTCACAGAATAAATAGGTCAATTAGAAATGCTCCCTCTTGCATAAAGCATGGAGTACACAAAATATTTTGTGAAATCTAGATGGCAAAATTTACAAGATATCTTTCTAGATTGTAATTTAATTCTAATTGTGATGCACATATATTGCTGAATCCAAAGCACAGGTTTGATGTTTTGAACAGATTGTTGTTCCTCAGTGTTTTAAGGGCAAATACATCTGTAGCAAATTAAATCAATATATTATTATATTAGACATAACTTTTAAGTCTAAAACAGTGGTCCCGAAACTATTGGGAACCAGGGACCGGTTCCATGGGAAAAGGTTTTTCTGTGGACCAGAGGTGGGGTGGTGGTGTGGTTTTGCGTGGTGCCTGCATCCCTTGAATGGGGCTTGGCTTGTTTGCATGGACTGGTGGCTGGCATGCAACCAGACAGGTGCCGGTCCACGGACCGGGGGGGTTGGGAACCCCTGGTCTAAAAGAAAAGTTCCTTGAGAAAGATTCAGAAGCATTGCGAAATTTTACATATAATATATAAATTATGTATTTTATATAATTTCTATTTTGATTTCATCCTATTTTCAATGGTAGAAAATGAGTAAGAATGCTCCAACCGTAATCCGTTCAGAAAGCATAGTGTCAGCTGCTTCACCTCATTCTTTTAAAATGGAAACTGAGTATTGAGTATTTTGCCATGCAGTAAACATTCACTTTTTTTTAGATTGGAGATGTTAACCTTGTGATAACATTATAAAACAGAATGCAAACATTGTTCCTGTTTCTTTCTATTGTATTTTTGTGGCAAAGGTAAAATACTGATGTAGTTAATAATTAGATTATTTAGATCTTTCTATATTGCAAGGTACAAGTTTTTGAAACATTGTGATACCACAACCCCCTAAATGACTACTGAATACCATGAAGAAATCTCTAGCTCGCAGGAAACTATCTGCTAGTGCGGGGGTCTCCAACCTTGCCGACTTTACGACATGTGGATTTCAACTCCCAGAATGGCGTAAAGACGCCACGATTGGAGATCCCAGTCGGTGGATTGATGTATTGTTTTAGCTACCGCTCAACATTCTCCCAGGAATTTACTTCCTGCTTTGCCTTTGCAGTTGTGCTTTGCTTCTGCATGCTTGATCAGCTGTACAAAATCCTGTTATTCCTCTAGCTGCTGGCATTTGAAAAAATCCCGTAAATTCTAGATTTATGAACTATGTAAAATCTGCCTAAGGGCATTTTTGTGTGCACATTTCAGCTATTGCACATTACCTCCTAAAGCAATTATAACTCAAATTAGGCTAGTTATTTTTACAATGGTAGGAAAGTTAATGTTAATTTTGCCTCCCACCTTACAGCTAGATTAGAGGCAGTTAATTAATCCAAAGAAGCAAGTCTAAAAACTCTTCTTTAGTAGTATTTATTGGAAGGTTAAGATAAAATTCCAGTGAGCATTCTACTTTTAAATGGTGTGTGAAGTTTATGGCAGCAAAACCTTTTGTGTTTTTTCCATTTTTCCAACACAGCAAGTGAAGGGTTGTCTCTCTTGTGAAGATGCTGTCTGAATCTGCTGGTTGCTCTGGTCCTACTCATATTATTATAAGAACCCATAACACTTTAGTACTTTTATCTTAAGTAGTGGAGACCCCCCGGGCTATTGGTCGTGGGGAACTTCAACCTCCAGTCGGCGGGGGAGGTCTCAGGAGTTGCTCGGAAGTTCATGGCCTCCATGACGGCCATGGACCTGACCCAACTAATTTAGGCCCCCACTCACACAGGAGGACACACGCTGGGCTTGATTTTTGCCACTGGACAGTGGTTAGATGATCTGAAGTTAGAGGAATTAGTCATTGAGCCCCAGTCATGGACGGATCGTCATCTCCTTAAACTCGATTTCCTCTCCGTTGCGCCCCGCTGCAGGGAGGCGGAACAAACAGTATGGTTCCGCCCCAGGCACCTGATGGACCCGGATAGATTCCTGATGGAGTTTGGGCCCTTCCCAGAGACCCTGTCCCACAGCTCAGTCAGGGATCCCACGGCCTCCTGGTATAGGGAGGCCAGTGGGGCCGTGGACCGGGTTGTGCCTTTGTGGCCTCTGACTCGGCGTCGAGTCACCCACGCTCCCTGGTACACTGAGGAGCTAAGGGCAATGAAGCGCCAGAGAAGAAGCCTAGAGAGCATTTGAAGAACAAACTGCTCCCAATCCGATCGCGCCCGGGTTGAGGCATATACCAGGTCCTACCTGGGCGCGATCAGGGTGGCTAAGAACAGTTATTTTGCCGCCCTTATCACTTCTGCAGATAGCCGTCCCACCGCCCTATTTCGGATAACCCGCTCTCCTGTGCAAATGGAGAGTTGGGTTGACCCACTGGGGGGGCCGGGCGGAGGATTTCAGCTGCTATCTGCAGGATAAGATCGATAGGATTCGGAGCGGCTTGGACTCGAATTGGATTAGTACAGACGGGGTGATGGAGGCAAGTCTTGAGAGTGTCAACTGGGTTGAGTTTGATGCTGTGACTCCCGAGAACCTGGACAGGATCCTGGAATGGCTGAACCCGACCACATGTTTATTCGACCCGTGCCCTTCCTGGTTGGCTGGCCTCCCGGGAAGCAACACGAGGCTGGTTCCAGGCAGTTGTGGGGGCCTCATTGAGAGAGGGGCTCCTGCCACCCTCCCTAAAAGAAGCGGTGGTCAGACCCCTCCTCAAGAAGCCCTCTCTGGACCCAGCTGATTTAGGTAATTATCATCCTGTCTCCAATCTTCCCTTTTTGGCGAAGGTTGTAGAGAATGTGGTCGCATATCAGCTCCCCAGGCACCTGGAGGAATCGGTTTATCTAGATCTGTTCCAGTCCGGCTTCCGGCCTGGGTACAGCACGGAAACGGCATTTATTTTATTTATTTATTTGTTTAGACTTACATTGGTCGCATTGGTGGATGATCTCTGGAGGGCCAGAGATAGGGGTTGTTCCTCTATCCTGGACCTATTAGATCTTTCAGTGGCTTTTGATACCATCGACCATGGTATCCTGCTGTGCCAGTTGGAGGGGTTGGGAATAGGCGGAACCGTCCGTCGCTGATTTCGCTCCTACTTCTAGGACCAGTCGCAGTCAGTACTGGCAGGGGGGCAGAAGTCGACTTCTCGATGCCTCACTTGTGGGGTGGCGCAGGGGTTGGTTCTCTCGCCTCTCCTGTTCAATATTTTTGTGAAGCCGTTGGGTGAGATCATCCGTGGCTTTGGGGTGGATTTCCATCAGTACGCTGATGATACACAGCTGTATATTTCCACCACAGGCCACCCCAACGATGCCGTGGAAGTAATGACCCGGTGTCTGGAAGTTGTGCGGATCTGGATGGGGAAGAACAAACTCAGACTCAACCCCTCCAAGACTGAGTGGTTGTGGTTACCGGCATCCCAATATGGCCAGCTTGAACCATCGCTGGCCATTGGGGGTGAAATAGTGGCCCCCACGGAAAGGGCGCGCTACTTGGGGGTCCTCCATGATGCACGGCTGTCTATGGAACATCATGTGGCAGCCGTCGCCAGGGGAGCCTTCTATCAGGTTTCTTGATCGGGACCCCTATGAACAGTCACTCACACTCTCGTCACTTCCCGTCTGGACTATTGTAATGCTCTCTACATGGGGCTCCCCTTGAAATGCACCTGGAGACTCCAGCTAGTTCAGAATGAAGAATGCAGGGGATTTTGGGGGTGAGTGGGCGTACCCACATATGTCCACTCCTGTGCGAGCTGCACTGGCTGCCTGTGGTCTTTCAGGTGCATTTCAAGGTGTTGGTGAGCACCTTTAAAGTGCTCCATGGCATAGGGCCCAGTTACCTGCAGGACCGCATTCTACCTATCGATACCTCCCGCCGACCCACCCGCTCCCACAGAATGGGCCTCTTCAAGGTGCCGCTGGTCAAACAATGTCGGCTGGCGACCCCCAGGATGAGAGCCTTCTCTGTGGCGGCACCCACTCTCTGGAACGATCTCCCCCTCCCCCTCGCTATACGAACATTTCCTGACCTTCGGACCTTCCGCCGCGCCCTGAAGACCCACTTGTTTCAACTGGCCGACCACGATCCTCCTATGCTAATTGGGGTTAGATTATTTTAAATAGGTTTTTATTTTTTAAATCTGGATATTATTTTATTGTTCCCTTTTAATCAGGCATTATTTAATGTTTTTATTATGTTTTTAGTTTATATGTTTGCACCGTGCTCTTAATTGCCTGTAAGCCAGCTGGGTCCTTTGGGAGTGGGGCGGGATATAAATAAAGATTATTATTATTATTATAACTATCCAAGCTATCCAGGATAAATTGTCACATCATGAACAGGGCCACTAATATATATGCAACAAGTGTGGAGAAAATACTCTTTCATGACTTACTCCCATTAATTTTAGCCCTGACCCATGTCTGGTCAGATTAATCCTTAATCTTCCTCAAGCAACCCTCTAGAAGTCCCTTGGCCATATTCAACGCCCTGAACTCTTCAATTAATAACTTGTAGTGCTGGATGTTATGGGAGAGGTCTCACAGATGCATTCCAATTCAGAGCCTCAGATGCCCTCTCATTCCAACTTGCAGCAAGATATTTGGTAGAAACTCACAGCAGAAATTCCAGGGTATCCCTGAGTTCCCTTTGGAACCTGCTCAGCTCCATCAATTACCAGAAATATACTGTTCAAGTGGGTCAAGATTCTCTGCAGAGTAGGGAGCATAAGAGAACTTAAGGACACCAGGGTATGATCTCACAAAATAATTGGGAATAAGGAAATATCTTCCATTAGACCATATTTTCACTTCCATGGCAAGAAAACCATACCTGAATTGTGGCTACTGTCCTGAATTTAGCCATGGATCATTTGGGATAGGTTTGTGGCTGTCATGGTGACCATAAACGGAGCCTCTTCTGAGACTAACGCTAGGGATAGCAGTTTGGACCTGGTATACACCACTGTCACCCCTGAGATGGCCTCCAGAAGATCAGGCACAGCATTTTGGTACATCATCAACATTTACAACAGTCCAACCAATCAACAATTTCAAATAATTCCATGAGCACAGCTTTAGAAAAAGAGTCTCCACCACCACAGGCAGAGGGCTGATTAAAACTACAACCAGTTTGTCAGTGCCCTTTGAGCCATCACAGTCCACTGTGAGTTCTCTGACCTGAATGTGAACCTCATGGTCCAGTTTGTTTGGGGCCTGAGAGACAAGAAACCCCAGAAGAAGCTAATGGTCAAATCCCAAGCTAACCCTGCAAGTCACCATTGATGAGGCTTGCGTGTCTGAAACCTCCAACATGGTGGCCACCCAGCAAATGAAAATCACAAAAGAGGACACATCAATCAAAAATCAAGCGCTGCACCAGAGCCACCAGAGCAAAAGTGACTCTGATAGCAACATCGTCGAAGATGTGCACCGCACATCTAAACTCACAGAAAACAGTGGATATTGGTGTTCCAGATAGGGGGGACACATGAGGGCCACCTACTGGTTCCAAGATGCAATCTGCCACAAGTGTGGAAAGAAAGGCCAAATCAACAAGGTCTGCAGAACAGCCCATTGATCACCATGACACAGAGACCGCAAACCATCTGGAACTACAGCAGGACCAACCAAGGACAGTCAAGCAAGGCCCGACGTGAGGCCATGAGATGCGACAGCTGACCAACGGACATCCATTAGACAATAGTCACCAGGGACAGCAACGCCAAGACATGGAAACTAATTATCACCATGGACATCTGGCAAAAGTCCTGCTTGGCAGTCTCCATCATGTCCTGGGAAAACCTCAGGTTGGTGAACCCAAACCTACCCACAGCAGACATCAAGAGGACAACAACAACCCTGAGGGACTACCAGGACAACGGAATTCCAGTTCTGGGATGCATCAGCATACCGGTGTTTTACAACAAATTCTGCGGAACCCTCCCCATCAAAGTCATCAAGACCAACCTGCCCACAATATTTGGCCTAGATTGGTTCAAGGTACTAGGCCTCGGGGTAACCGGAATTCACACAATGCAACCCATGGGCATCGAAAGCCTAGGCAAGTACAGGGGGACCCCAATCTCATTCAACCTAGATCCCACCATTAATCCCATTAGATTAAAGTGGGTCCCTTTTGCGCTCAAGCCACGTGTGGACGTGGAACTAAATAAACTCATTAAACACAGCATACTAGAGCCAGTGGACCATGTGAGGTGGGAAACCTGCATCATGACCCCACTCAAGAGCAACAGCCCAATCTGCATCTGTGCAGATTATAAGTGCACACTCAACAAAGCATTGCAGAAGAGCGCCTACCTGGTTCCATTTATCCAGTATCTATTGTATTCCCTGGGGCCAAGAAATATTTTTTACAAAACTCAACCTGGCCCAAGCATAGCAGCAGCTCCCTGTAGATGGCACTACAGTAGAGGTACAAACTGCTGGGGCACATTTAAATGCAACCGGCTACAATTTGGAGTCAGTGTAGCCCTGGGAATTTTCCAAAGCATCATGGAAAGACTCCTATAGAAAATTCCCAGGGTTGTCCCTTACTTCGATGATGTGCTCATCACAGCAAAGCATGAAAACCAACTCCACGAGTGCCTGAGGGTTGTCCTAACTTGTTTCCGGAAGTCAGGGCTCCATTTAAAGAGAGTGAAGTGCTAAATCTGTGTCCCAGAAATAGACTTCTTGGGATAATGGATAGACAGTCGTGGCATACACCCAACAACCAGTAACATAAAAGCCATTAGAGATGCCCCAACCCCCAAGACCAAACAGGAACTACAAGCATTCCTGGGGTTGATAAACTTCTTTAATATTTTCCTAAAGGGGAAAACAACAGTTGCAGACCCGCTCCATAGGCTATTAGCAAAAAACAACCATTGGGCAAGAGAGGACAGGGCATTCAATACAATCAAAAAGCTCCTTTCTGAGAACACATTCCTCATCAGATATAACAATACCTTCCCAATCGTGCTAGTGTGTGATGTCTCCCCATTTGGGGTCAGGGAAGTCCTCAGCCACAAGCTATCCAGTGGCGAGGAAGCACCTATTGCATTTTACTTTCAGACATTGTCCAAGGCCGAGAGAAATTACAGCCAAATGGACAAAGAGGCTCTAGTACTAATAGCCAGGATCAAGCAATTCCACAAGTACCTGTTTGGCAGACATTTCAGGCTGGTCACAGATCACAAGTCCCTGTTAGGACTGATTGCCAGGGACCGACTGACACCCCAGGCCCTGTTCTTGTAGCTAACAAGGTGGACAATTTTCCTAGCAGCTTACAATTACCCGCTGAAGCACAGTGTGGCAAAACTGGGCCACGTGGATGCCCTCAGTTGCTGCCCATTACCAAACATTGATAATTCAAACCCAACAGAAGAATCCATACTACTCGTTGACTGCCAAGACTTAGGACTGATCACCTCTGCCTAAGTGGCCAAACAAACAGCCGCTGACCCAACAAAGTGGGAAATACTCTCCTGTGTGTAGAGGGCATGGCTGGAGAGCACAGGGGGAGGGTACCCGACCATTTGAGGTCAGATAAGCAGAGCTGGCATCCATGATGTGTGCTTGCTGTGGGGGGAAAGGATGGTCATCCCAGCTAAACTTCAAAGGAGGGTGCTAATAACAATCCATATGGGACACCCCGGCATAGTCTGGATGAAGGACATCCAAGAGTGGGAGGAGAGATGCCACCAGTGCAAACAGTCACACCCCGTGCCCCCCAGAGCACCCTCGCAGGAGTGGGAGAGGCCTAGGGGACCTTTCTTGAGAGTCCACATCGACCTCTTGGGTCCATTTCAGGGAAACATATTTCTCGTGACATAGGATGCATACTCCAAGTGACTGGAAATCACCACTATGTGATTCACAATGATCCAGGCCATAACACAGGACCTCCGCACCTTGTTCATGACACACAGCCTCCATGACATCCTGATCTCAGACAACGGTCCCCAATTTACTGAGACACCATTTGTGGGATTCCTCGCAGCCCTGGGGATTCACCACACACTCACTGCCCCCGGGAACCCCAGGGGCTACAGCCAAGCTGAACGCATGATCCAGTTTGCAAAGGAAGTCCTAAAAAGACTGGGTTAAGAGGATTGGCAAGAAAAGATAGATGAGTTCCTGGCCTGGCAGCATTTCACGCCCTGTGCGGCCACCAGCAGGAGCCCAGCGGAACAGCTGATGGGCCGCAAGCAGTTGTAGACCACCTCAACCCCTGCTACACCCCAGAAAGGGAGAAGGATAGCCCCAGCAGGACAAGTACTTTTAAAATAGGGGACCAGTCCTTACCAAAAATCTCAACCCAGAATCCCTATGGGTCCGAGAGGAAATTACAAATAAACGGTGACTAAGTCATACATAGTAGGCCTCCAAGATGGCTACTCATGGAGGCGGCACATAGACCAGTTAAGGAGTTGCCTCCCCGACAATCCAGAAGGAACCCACAACACTACCTTCAATCTAAATAACAATCCAATTCCTCCCTCCCCAGGGACCGAAGGCATGGAGTACATGCTGGACTTATCTGAGGAAACTGGAGAGCTCCACCATGATGGCGAGGATCCACCTTCAGCTGAGACTGAGGCCATGCTGGGAGACATCCAGAAGCTTCCAATACGGTCTATAGAGCCTACCACCGGTACGCCCTCTCCTTCAGCCACCGCCCCACCAACTGAACCACACAGGTCCAGTCAAGCTTTTAAAAGTCCACCTACCTACGTATGCAGAGTAGGTGAAGAGCCATCTGGTTAGGAAGGGATACTGTGTTCTGGGCAGTCTAAGGAGGGCATTCCTGACCATGGGAATGCTCACCGTTGCCAATAGGTAGACTGCTCCCTTGAATCCCTTTATAATGGTCTTTGAGCGCTGAACCAACTGTGTTCAATAAAGGCATCCAGCTGAACAAGCCTTTTCCTCATTCTTATGATCCTCTGATCTCCGGATTTAACAACTTACACTGAGAAGCATAAATTCTGAAGGTCAGAATATATTTCTGAATGAAAACCACTATGCCCATATACTGCCCTTGGGTCTTGGCTGGTGGCAAACCTTAAACATGACTAGATACATCTCCAAGAGGAGGATTCCATATTCAGCCAGGTCTCAGTGATGCATGCCAGGTCACCTTGCACTTCTCCAATGAGATAATTAATAAAGGGAGTCTTATTATTACCCGTCCCATCGTTTACCAGCAGCAACTTAACACTCAAGCTTCTAATAATTTGATGGATAGGGACTAGGCGTAATCTCAGGGGGGCAGAACATTACATCGGTAGCAAACATTGAGGCATCTTCCCTGTAGCAGCCAGCCCTCAAGCTCCTCTAAGAGCCTTTGTTCATCACAATTTGAATATAAAGTCTTGCCTTAGATCTTCCTAGGTGATTCTCCTCCTCTATTTTGACCTTTCTCCTCTATGAGCTAGAGCAGTGATGGCAAATCTTTTAGATACCAAATGCCCAAACTGCAACCCAAAAGCCAGTTATTTATCGCAAAGTGCCAACACGGCAATACGCACCTCCTCAGCCATCGGTGACCACCCCGTACTCGCCACCCCACTTGCAGTCTACATGAGCTTGCTGTGGGACTTCCTGTGGCCTCCCACAGCTTCTGCAGCCCACTGTGAGCAATGCTTCCATCCAACCTAGCTCCTCTCCTCTCTCACCTTCACCACAGACTCTGTGTCGCATTTGAGCCACTCGCCTTACTCCAGACAGGGGAGGGAGGAAGCACTCCCATTGGGCTGCAGGGCAGAGGGTGATGTCAGAAATGTCCTAAGGCACATGTGGAAAGGGGGAGGGGAGCTCTGCATTCCTCTGGATTTCTATTAAAGATCTCTGTGCTGAAACGATGGTGCATGTGCCCACAGAGAGGGCTCTGAGTGCCGTCTCTGGCATGCATGTCATAGGTTCACCATCACTGAGCTAGAAGCTTGGACATCCCCTCATTCTAATATCCCAAGGGAGATGACAAAGGAGAAATAGAGACCTATAACACTTCAACACATATTTTCAGTGCCAGCAGGTTGCTCCATCTTTCTTCAGTGCCTGCACCCTTATCCAGTCCTCCATAGCTCTGTCTACACTTATAGGCCATTTTCAGGTATCTCCTAAGGACTGCGGAATGCATTAATTTCCTATTTATAATTTACAATAGTTGTGGGAATTTGGCCATCTTTATTAAGTATGATGTATGAATCTATTCTATGATCACATAAGGCAGATATATTATGCTGATAAATTATTCTTATACAATCACATCTTTAAGTAGAAAGTAATCAGTTCTGGTAAGTAGTTAGCAATATATGCATTACAATTAACCAGATGTTATTTGTCATGGTCATCTTCTAAGATTTGTTTTCATTTAATATGTCAAAGATCCCTTCATTAGGATTGCCATCTATCTGACTCAAGAAATTACAGCTCCATTTCTTTGGAATAGCCTACTATCTGAGGGCATCTAGTTTAAGATGGAATGTCTATGCTGAGATTTATTTAGATGTTTCCTTCTTGGTGCCATTAATGTCTTCTTCAGATGAGCCTAGATTGGAAAAAAAATTCTGGTTCTTAACTGTAGTTTAAATATGGATATATAAATATTAATATATTAATGAATAAAACCAGGAAATTAATCTTTCAAATAGTTATAATTGTCTACAGGGCACAATGACAGACAATTTATACACATCATATTCACACAAACATTTACTAACACCCAGATTCCCATTGTATGCTAAAAGAGCAAAATATGGATTATGGAAACAGGTTTTATTTCTATGTATTATTAATATTTTCTCTTTATTAACTGTTCCCTATTGTTTAGTTCTGGCCTAAAAATGATTATGTAACATTTGGGGAAATATATGCAGCCTAGCAATCCAGCACTGGAGACCAAAATGGCAAAAACCTCCACAGCCACCATGTATTTGCCTTTGGTGCTCAGGTAGGATGGAACAAAGGAGAGCCACACACTACAGAAGATCAGCATGCTGAATGTGAGACATTTGGCTTCATTAAAACTGCTGGGGAGATTCCTGGAGACAAAAGCTACTATGAAACTGGCAGCAGCCAGAAAGCCCATGTAGCCCAGAACACAATAGAACATGGTAGCTGAGCCTTCGTTGCACTGTAGTATGATTTCCTCTATTTCTGAATGGGTGTCAACATCAGGGAAAGGGGGAAATGTGAACAACCACACCGTACAGATCGCCGTTTGAATCATGGAACCAGAAAGGACTATGGAGAGTGCCAGTCTACTTCCCACCCATTTCCTCATCCTGGATCCCGGCTTGGTGGCCATGAAAGCCAGAATGACAGTGATGGTTTTTGCCAGAACAGATGAAACAGCCACTGAAAAGATAATGCCAAAACTAATTTGTTGGATGAGACATATTATATTGCCTGGTGTAATGAGGAACTGCAGTGAGCAAAGGAAGCAGAGGAGAAGGGAGATGAGTAGAAGGTAGCTGAGATTTCGATTATTGGCCTTGACAATAGGAGTATCGTGATATTTAAAAAATGTTGCCAGCACCACAATTGTGCAGAGAGAAAAGAAAAGTGCCAGAAAGTCTAAAGCAAGTCCCATTGGTTCTTGATAGGTCAGGAAAGATATTTTCTTGGGTATACATGAATCTTGGTCCTTATTTGGATATTGATCTTCTGGGCATTTCAGACAGTCATCCATGTCTAGAATTTAAATGTACACATATGTATTATAGTTATACTACATTTAGTATCATTTACATGGGTACTTTTCTGGAAGCAGAACTTGCTCTGACTTCCTAGATCTGACTTTGTATTCTTATATTTGGTACCTAAGTGAACCCAGGAGAGTATGAGATTTCTGTTTTAAGAGAAGGACTGTTACTTCCTGACTCATGACTTCATTTCATTACAGGCACTGTCTCTATTTCTTTACTTTTATTGTTACATCTGTCTTCAATAATATATCTTACAAATCATTATAAAAATAATATCAATAAATAGAAGTATTAGAGTATTCTCTTCGTATCAGATGATTTCAGTTAAATATTCTTTACTTTTCATATTTCTGAAGGAAAAGAAAGAAAGGTGTTCCCTATTCTCTTATATACAAGAATTCTGAAGATTTCTGAATCAAGATTTCATGGAAGTTTGGATGATTTATTTTTAAAACAAAAAGTAGAGTATATTCTCAATTTAAAAGAAATGGAATGCTTTATCAGTAATCCTCATTTAGCAACTGCCTTGAACAGTAATGATTCATAGTTATGATGGTGATGAAAAAGTAACTTTATGACAAAGGTCCATATTTACAACCTTTTTAGCAATTCTGTCTCTGTTATATGTTTGCAATGATATTATGCATGACCTATATTTTATTTCCTCCACTGATGGATAGAGAGATTCCTGAATTAGTTTAGTGGAACCCTCATTCTGGCATACTTTGCTTCCAGGCATTGAGAAGACCCTAACCAGATTCATACTAAAGCCTATTGTTTGTTTCTTTGTAACTCATTGCTCATAGTCACTCTATTCAAACAGCCAGCACTACTGTCTTCTTCTCAAAATGTATTCTCCATTGTGTGCCTGCAATTCTCATTCAATCACTTCCTTGTTGATAAATATAAATACAAACAACATTTTTCTTCCTGCTAGGTATTCCAGCTCTGGGATGAGTATTCAAAAATGCAGGGGGTGGGGAGGAAAAGCATTAACGATAGTTCTCATTTAGTAAGTACAAGTTAAAGAGACCATTATAATTTGGGCCAAAAAATTTAGATATTCTATTGACATTGATAAATGGCAGAATTTATGGGAGACAAATTTAAGGATGACAAAAGCAGTGGCATATAAGGATATTTTATATAAGATGTTTTATAGATGGCATGTGACACCATTGAAATTATCTAAAATGTCTGAAGTGTCTGATAAATGTTGGAAGTGCAAGAAAGAACAAGGTACATACTATCATATGTGGTGGACGTGTAAATATGCTGATAGATACTGGTAAAGAATACATAGATGGGTTCAAGAAATGACAAAAATACAAATAAGCTTCAAATCCGAAATGTTTCTATTATGTATTGTACCAGAAGATCTTGATAACCAATTGTGGTATTTAATTGTACATGTATTCATAGCAGCTAGAATTATTTTTGCACAAAATTGGAAGAACGCTGAGATGATTAACGATGAAGACATAATTAGAAAAAAATTAGATTGTGCAGAAATGGATAGGCTTACTTTATTATTGAAAGTTAAGGAAGATACAGTGCACTTCAAGACATGAAATTATTTTTATGAATGGTTGGATAAGAGATGGAAGGGGTAGGTATAAGACAGTGTTAGTTTATATGATAATAGATATTAGTTTTGAAATGTATATTCAAGTGGCTGTTCTTTTACTGATTTTTTTATTTATGAGTGTTTTTAATTATACTGTGTGTTTATTGCATATTTGTATTTTTTATGTTGAAAAATAATAATAATTTTTTTTTCCAAAAAAGATTCGTCTGGCATTATCTGTTTTTGACATATTGTTTGACAGAATGTTGACAGAGGTCGAGCATCTGGGCTAGAGTTTTTCAAACTTGTCAACTTTAACATGAGTGGATTTCAACGTCAAATCTTTCCTGGCCATCCATGGACCTAAGTCCACCTATCTCAATGTTGGCCAGTTTGAGAAACATTGATCCAGCCCATTTGCAGAGGATAAGGTCTCTCTAGGACTTTGTCCTTAGCTAACAAGGAAAGAGGCACAGTAAACCATTGAACAAGTAACCAGGTTGTGTGTCAAATTCCTCCCTGGTATGAATAGCTGAAAATTCTAGCTCTTCCTATATTAGAGGAATTAGCCATGGATGATGGGAGTAGGGAGAAACCTACCGTATGCATCCTTGTTATCTAAACTCCTATCAGTGTGGCCGCTCACGTGCCCGGGTTGCCTTGACAAAATGATAGTTACCTGAGATGTCGTGGGACAGGAGGCTGGGCTAGAAAAACATCTGCTTAATACTGTGTAAAACCATGTAATAGCTAAATCCAGCTTTCATCTTCATGGAGTCAAGATTGCCTGAGCGCTTGTACAAATAAGTAACTGAACTTAAGTTTCTTTGATTTCATCAAGAATGCAGGAATGATTGACATTGAGTTACTTTAGCCACAAACCGCCCTAAGACAATTTCAGGCTAAAGCTAAGCACTTTTGAAGTGTTTGGCCCATTTACTTGTGTGAGTGTGTTCACAAGGCTTTACCACCTTGCCGCATGACATCGTTAAATGTGTTGCGCGGAGAACCAATCGATAACCCAATGCACATGACTGAGTCACAGTCATGCAAATTGCGTGACAGTGTAAATCATATTATTTCCTCACGGCAAGATCCTCTATATAGAGAACGAAGTTAATGTCGTTCCTCAAATCTTTGCTAGGTTTTCCATATGCCAATGTTTTCAGTGCCTCGGGTTATTTCTCTTCCCCATTCCTTCGCCACTAGGCAGGTGTGCCTTAATAAAACATTACAAAAGCATCTATTTTGGCTGTTAATTGTTGCCTATCTTTTCCACTTAGTTCCAAGAGCCCGTGTCTTTCTAATCAATAAATGCAGTGCATTTATCAAACACCGTGTTAAATAAAATCCATTAACATAATGCGTAAAGTAGCTATTTTGGAGTGACTTTTGCACGGTGTTTTAACAAGATACGCACATTTACTAAAATACTATACTAAAGTTAATTCTGCAGTAGTTGGATATACCGTCACTTTAGCTGCGATTGTTAGAGCGAACAGATCTAGAACCTAGAGTAATAGGCTTGCAGGGTTTCTAAGCTAACCCCCTGTTCAAGCAGGAGACGCTATCCCATTTCAGACAAATGATTTTCCAATTTGTTTTTGAAAGTTTCCAGTGATGGAGCACCCACAGCCTCTGAAGGCAAGCCCTTCCACTGGTTGATGGTTCTCACATTACAATTTTTTTCCTTAGTTCTAGGTTGCTTTTCTCCTTAGTTAGTTTCCATCCATCATTTATCGTCTTGCTTTTTGGTGCTTTGGAAAGTAGTTTGACCTCCTCATCTTCCCATGTATCCATGTCTACAAGATGGACACATGGGAAGAGGGGAATGATAAATGAATGGGGACACATTAATTCAAATCCAGGGACAGAAATCTGTTAAGTTGACCCAAAATTCAGGATGTAGACAAGAATTCAGGGCAGATATTCGAAGAAATGCACTGTAAGAATTTCTCTTCGACGTAGCATGTACATTGCTCTCTAATCCTACCAAAATAATCCAGAGGTGACTCATTGATTAAATTATCTTTGATTCCAGTGCTTTTACAACTGTAGCCTTCCATGCTGAAAAGACAATGTTGATCACCATAAACCATGAAATGAGCCAGTGGGCAGATTTTGATTGACACAGCTAACATGCATCTTGATCATCTTCTGATAGGGATTGTTACTGCTCCACAAGAAAATATATTTCCAAGATATACTGTATGCACTTGGATAATTGCGCCCGTGCCACTTTTATGGAATGGCTACTCACAGACATGGAGGAAGAACATAAGAACATAAAAATAACTGTGCTGGGTGAAAAGGAGGCCAGTGCGTCTCAACCTCGTCAAGTTTAAGATGCATTTTATTTATTTATTATTTTATTTTTTTATTTAGACTTTTATACCGCCCTTCTCCCCGAAGGGACCCAGGGCGGTGTACAGCCATTTAAAAAGTTAAAACAA
>JANHFO010009738.1:0-14030 GCA_032468095.1 Pareas carinatus | reverse complement strand
GCAACCACACTCTCTACAACCTTCGCCACAAAGGGAAGATTAGAGACAGGACGATAATTATTTAAAGCAGCTGGGTCCACTGAAGGCTTCTTGAGAAGGGGCCACACCACAGCCTCTTTCAAGACGGTCGGAACGACACCCTCCACCAGAAAAGCATTCACACTACCCTGAAGCCAGCCTCGTTTCGCCTCCCGGGAGGCCAGCACCAACCAGGAGGGACATGGGTCCAGTAAACATGTGGTTGCCTTAAGTCTCCCCAGGATCCCGTCCATGTCTTTGGGGACCACAGCATCAAACTCATCCCAGATAATATTCTCAAGACTGGCATTCGTCACTCCGCCTGGACTAACCCAGTTGGAGTCCAAATTGTCCCGGATCTACGCAATCTTCTCTCGAAAATAACCTCTGAACTCCTCTGCCGAAACCTGCGAGGGGTCATCCCGCCCCTCCGGTTGAAGGAGAGAGCGGGCCATCCTAAACAGGGCGGCGGGGACGGTTATCCGCAGATGCGATCAGAGTGGAGAAGTAATTCTTCTTAGCCACCCTGATCGTGCCCAAGTAGGCCTTTGTACAGGTCCCAAGAGAAGATCGATCAGAAACGGAGCGGCTGGATCTCCAACTGCTCTCTAGGCATCTTTTCCGGCATTTCATCTCCCTCAGCTCCTCGGAGAACCAGGGAGCCGGGGTGAGTCGGTGCCAGGTCAGAGACCGCAAAGGCATGACCCAATCAAGGGCAACACCAGCCCCTCAATTCCAGGCAGCCGCGAGCTCCTCGGCCAAGCCGTGGGTCCAGGCTTCCGGAAATGGCCCAAGCTCCGTCTGGAACCGCTCAGGGTCCATCAGGCGCCTGGGGCGGAACTATTTGGTCTGTTCTGCCTCCCTGCGGCAGGGTGTAGCGATGGGGAAGTCCAACCGAAGAAGACAATGGTCCGACCATGACAGGGGCTCCACAACTATATCCCCTACGTTTCGAGTCCTGTGTTGGTTTTCATGACTGGAACTCATTTGTTGATGAGCGCTAGTGTCCAATGTCTGGAAGGTAGGAGGTATCATCCTGTTTATTCATGTTGTGGGGGTGTTTCTCTATTTTGATGGCTTCCTGATTATTCTCTTGTTGAAGTGTTTAGTGTTGAAGATTAATTTGGTTCCTTCAAAATTAATTTCATGTCCTATGGCTTTAAGATTCTGCGATGTGTGCATTTATTTTCCTGTTGGTTTGCCAATGTATGTGGCTGGACAATTGTTGCATGGTATTTCATAAACTCCTTGGTTTTCTATCTGGATCTTGTCTTTGGGGTTTCTTAGGATGTTGGCTATTTTTTCATCCTAAGTAACCTCTATCCCATGTAGGATTGAGAATATCTTGGCGACGTTTCAACGAGGTCTCACTCGCCATCTTCAGGCTGGTGCTTTTGGCTTCTTGCTAGTATATTGCAGGAAAAAGGATGTGGCTATATATATATATAAAATCTTAAATGCAAAACCTAGGAGATAATTATTTGAACTATTCTGTCATTGAAAATGTTTAACATTTACTGTCCTCCTCCTAAATGTTGAATGAAATGAACGCTTTGTGTTCTTCCAGCTTACCATCTTTCTAAATCAGCTTTGATTGCTAGCAGTGCTTGGCTTTTAGTTCCAGAAACTGAAACTGAGACTGGTGCAGAGCATGTATCAACCTTTGATTTATAGGCTTTCTTCTTACCTTCCATTGAGACAAACTCTGAAAAACTGCTTTGCTTCTGGCACAGATCAGTTGGTAGTAAAGTAATGCCAGCCACAGAGAATTGCAACTGGTTAGAAAGAAAGAAAAACCCACATAGAAATGAACAAGGAAGTAATGGCTGAGCCGACATTCAATTTGCTGGTGCATGTTTCTGCATCCAAATTTTCGCCTCAAGTTGAGGCGTGGTGGCTCTGTGGTTTAAAGATACTGGATACTGGTCTCTGCTCCAGCAGTTCAAGTCTTAGCATTGCATGGAGGAGTGAGTTCCTGTCACTTGCCTCAGCTTCTGTCCACCTAGTACTTTGAAAGCATGCTACATGAAAGTAAATAAATAGATAGCACTTTGGTGGGAAACATGGTGGCATTTCATGTGGATGGTTGGATCCCTTCCAGTGGTGGACCTGACTGGATACAATGCTCCACTAAACAGCAATTTTGGTGGTGAGAGAAGGCCCTGGCAGGATGTCGCTCATCTTTCTGTGGTGCACCCTGGATAAATGAGCCCACAGAGCAGAAAACAAAACAAAACAAAAGCATTAGTAATATTTCAAATGCTATTTCTCCCTTGGATATATTAACAATGGGTGCCCAGTTGGTAGAATTACACAATAGAACAATCTCCACTGAATTTGAGCCACAATTCCAGAGGGAAAACATGACTTCTCTGCATCATGCTGGCCTATAGCTGTAATGTAGATTTGATTTGATTTGATTTGACTTCCCTACAAAAGACAGGGCTATTAGCTGGCAAATGCTGTTTTTGCAAAGGATCTGCATAGAACTTGAGAAAGAAATGAACAAATAAAAGCAGTATCCTCACAATGGATGGTGACTGAAAGATAAATAGCTAGCAGGACTTCAAAGCTGTCTGGATTCCCCATCACCCCCCTAACCATCTGACAGAGCCTCAGGCAAGTCAAAAGCTGGCAGGCTGAGTGCCTGTCTCAGAGACTAGATGGCATCCAAAGGACATATTCTATTCTCTTGGAGCTGGATGGTTTGTGTCTGCTGTAGAAATTACATTTCTGAAAGAATTGCTGGAGAGGATGAGAGGGTGAGAGAGTGGCAGTAGAGAGAGAGGGAGAGAGAGAGAGAGAAGCTTGTAAAACAAAATGGAATTGTGAATTTCATTGTTATTCTAGCTTTCGAAAGTCATTGATCCTTTCCTTTAACTCTTGCAGGGAGACAGCAAAGCGTGAAGAATCTGTTTTGATCTGGCAGTATTGCAGCAAGGAATGACAGCCAATGCACGATTGTGTGTTCATGGCAGCTTTCACATACTTTGTGGAAGTGTGAAATAACACTTACCTCATCTTTAGCAATGAGTTTTGTTCCAGCCATATCATTAGACCTGCTGCTTGTCTCTTTGCCAACAAAGGAAGCTGTACAGACTTTGCTATGGATGACTGGAGGTTTTCTTCTCTTATTTTTTATTAACCTTTTGTTTCCCAAGTGGTGACTTTAATTGTTATTTTACAATGTAACTATTTTGAGCAATAGATCCCCCCCAGTTTCTTTGGAAAGACAAGCTGCAAGTACAATATCTATTGAGCAGATTTCCACAATCTGGACCCTGGAAATAAGTCAGACTACATGCCCTAGAGTTCCCAGCCAGCAGTACCAATGGCCATACTGCTTGGAATATTAAGGGAACACGGTGAATGGGGATAAGAGTGTCAATATATATATAATGTCCATGATCTTTTTTATATATAAACATGAGTCTCAGTTACGGGCAATAGAAGCCTTGACTCCCTCAAATATTCATCCTAATTTGGTGACTCATTGCTCAGAAACGTACAGGGAATGTCATTTCACTTGTTCTGGCAGCAGGGTCCTTGTATGGACCCCATTAGCCTAACAACTTTAACTGGTGCATCTAGGAGAAGAGCCTTTTCTGCTGTGGCCTTTGCCTTTTGGAAAAGCTTGTTGCCAGAAGTAAGACTTAACCCAATCCTTCTGGCCTTAGGATCTGAAAACTTGACTCGGCCAGTCGACTTATCCAATAGGGGTGGTCTAGGCTGGAACTGGTTTGTGCAATGGCAAAGAAGATACCTCTAGTGCCAATATTGCTCAAGTCCCTAGTTTTTAGTCTGTATTTATCTCTTGTAATTTTAAATTATTTTTATATTGTATTGTAAGCTGCTTAGAGTTGCTTTAGATGATTATGGGTGGCATATAAATGTAATAAACAAACAAACTAACAAATAAAAAAAATAGCTGCATTGGTGGAATTGAGACACTTTCAACAGGTAGGAAGGATGAGAGACGTCATCAGTCATCTCTTTTGTTAAAAGAATAAGTTTTATTATTTTATATATAGACAAAAAAACAAACATGCTTGTGTATTCCCATCAACATCAGCCCGCTGGACATACATTTCAAATTTCTTTCATCAGTACTTATCATGTTCATTAATGTTATTTCACACCTACTCCTTCCATCTCTTATTCAATCATTTATCCAGCTTTTAAGTCCATTTTCTTAAAACTTTCAATTAATTAATCAGTCATCTCTTAAATTTATTATGTACACGTAACTATCAAAGTTCTGCATCATTCCATAAAGAAAAAAAAATCTACATTTGCTTTCCAAGCAATTTTTCATGGCAATTATTGAAATCTGATGGTTTGAATTTGAAATTGTGCCACAAAAATCTAACAAAATCTAACAAAAATCTAATATAACTCAAGCAACATGAGCAATCACAAAGAATTGTGGGAAAGAACCTAAGTCCTCCTGCCACACATTCTTTCTGCTGCAATCATGACAAAGGTTCAAATTCACAAATTAGAATAGACTCTAGACAAAGATTAAAATGCAATGGGAAACGTCAATGGAATTGGATCAACATCCTTCCCTGCCTGAGCTTCAACTGAGATTTCTTTGATCATGTAGGGTGTGGGGGGGAGATTCTTCCCCCCCCTAAGAGATTACCATTTTCAATCTACAAATGATAAACAACCAGAAATCACAACCTTAGTAGAGTTCCTGGTCCCTCTCAGAATACCAGCCAATGAACTTTCTTGAAAATTCAAGAGAACACTTTTGAGGAACAAAAGCAAGGTTTTTCTATTATAAATGTAGCTCCCTCTGACAGCTGATTTTGTTTATTGTTCTCTCAGAATAAACTTCACCTTTCATTCAAGCATCTGCCTGGTTCTTTATTTCCTACTTGGAAATGTACCTGGTAAGATTTCTTTCCAACGGGATGATGGGATTTGTAGCTCAAAATTGGAAATAGTTTCAAGTTATACTCCACCTCCCCCCTGTTCTATATATTTGCCAGCTCTGAAACAAAAAGCCTTAAACATTCTGCTGGAACTCCATTGTTCATCTACTTGTACTTCTAGACCAAAACTGCTTGCATTCTGAGCAACTAGGAAACCTGCACCTGCTTTGTCAGAGATCCTCAGATACTACAGCATGTTTCACATCTTCCTAGGCAAATGATGCTTCAAAACATTATTTCATTATTGTGAATTCTCCCTGTTTCTTAGCAATAGTTCTGATACCTGGAATTCAGAGATTCCGTGACATAGCATTGCCTCAAGAGTTAACATGTTATAATATTTGAATTCAGTAATGGTGGAGAGGCAGGACAGCATTCGAGACTGCTTCCTTATGTCATTTTTAGGAACTAATATAGAGATGCTGTTTATCTTAAAAACCTCCCTGTGATCCTTTCTCTCCCTACCACCAATTTCTTTTAAACAATGAATGCAGGGGGAAGTGTCAGATTAAGTGTGACCTCACCATCTGGTGATTCTTAGCATAATAAAGATGTACTGTTGTGTATATTAAATAGATTGGTGTGTGAGTGATAGAAAGGTGCTCTGTCAGTTAAGCTACAGCAGTGGTTCCCAAACCTTTTCAGTTCACCACCCCCTTGGTGCTACAAACTCATCCTCAGTGTCCCCCAACCCCACCCCCTATAAATAGCATTATTCGGAATAGTGGTTTGCACAACCCATTAAGGAAGATAGTAACAGTAAAATTCAAAACTGCAACAATTAATTGCACATTTATTCAAAATCTAATTTAAAAATCTTTTTTAGTTAATGCTAATTCAGCAAAATTGTTGAACATGATTCAGCAATACCAGGTTTTCAAAGTCTCATAGTTATTTATCAAGAACCTTAGTAACTAGTAACTTAGTAAACTCAGTAAAATTTAGTAACTATTTCACTGTTCAGTAAATTTTTAATGTTATGGATGGGCTTGATGAAGTGATACCAGTTTCCCAATGTTTAGTTTTAAGTCACTTAAATAGATACACACAGAGAATCACACACACATACACACACACACACACAAAGAATGAGAGACAGAAAAAGAGAAAAAGAGACAGATAAAATGACACATATACACACACACACACAGAATGAGAGAAAGAGAAACAGACAGATACACCCAATGACACATACACACAGACACAGCGTTCTGGCACTTCACTCCCCCTCCACCCCACCTTCACCCATAGCACGCACCTTTTTCTCGCAGCCAGAGCACAGAGCTCCGGCTTGGGGAGGAGGGAAAAAAACTTTGCACCTTCGGAGTAGCACCGCCCTTGCCTCTTATCGCCCCTCTACCACCCCTCCCTTGGCCTCCCTGTGCCCCCCTAAGCCATCCCACCGCCCCCTGTCACCCCTTGCCCTTCCACAGCCCCCCTAAACCATCCCACTGCCCTCTAGGAGGCAGTATCGCTCCCTTTGGGAATCACTGATTTAGAGCAAAAATGGAGATTAACATTTAGTAATGAAATACAAGAATAAACACAATCAATATGTTCTTCTAACAGATGCCTCTAAGAGGTCCAGCAGAATAATGAGATAAGACAATACATTCTGATAAATGATTTTCCTGTCCAGTGGCCAACATTTATTGTTCTAAAGTAGACATTGAATTGCTATAAACTGGTTGCATCTGGAATTCCCAAGATGTAAATTGCCTTTACATTATTAATATTCCTGGTTAATATTTTAGAGAGAATGCCCAGTTAATTCAGGGATTGTTTGTTGATTGTAATAATCAAGCATCCTGCACCACTTGTAAAAGAGAAAGCTATGTTGTAGAGGCTAAGGTTTCAAAGGCAATCATTTTTGTTTAAGAGAAAACACATTTACAAATAAAATATCAAAGAGCAATATACCAAAAAGGTTTGGTTCAGCTCCAATGACTTGGTGTAGAGCAGGCCAGCACAATTCATAGAGGGGAAAGGGTCAAATTGCCACATTGAAATATTTTCTGGCCACAAACGAAGAGTTGGCATGTCAATCAGTTGTTCAGAGGGTAATAGAGAGGCAATAGCAATGTAACTGGCAGTGTTGGAGAGAACTGGAAACTTTAGAGGTGCTTTTGCAACATGTCAAAGTGGAGGTAGTTCTGAAAATCTAGGCAGTGACCGCAGATCCTTTGTCATGGTGACATTTGACAGAAGTGGATTAGTTGAGTTTTCAAAAAATATTGCTTGGCACATGTTATGTAAGTATGATTTAGAGGAATCTGTAGATACTCTCAAGAAGGACAGCAATTAAGATAAGGAAAGGAAGAGGCATGAGAAAGAGAACAGACCTTACTTGGTATAAGGAAGAAGGAGAAGGAGAAGGAGAAGGAGAAGGAGAAGGAGGCGAAAACATCCTCAAATCCCAATATATTTAGACTTAAACTGTCTACAGTGGACCTCACTCCATTTCTAAGAGATCTATAAAAGGGGCGTGCATAAGCGCACTAACGTGCCTACCGTCCTTGTTCTACTGTTCCCATTTACTTGTTCTCACTTATATGTTCATATATGTTTTTAATTTTTTTACCCTTTACTATTGTTGATGTTCTATATGCTTGACTAAAACAAACAAACAAACAAACAAACAAACAAACAAATAAATAAATAAATAAAAGATATGAATAGAACTCAGTGAACATCAGTTATTAGAACTTCAAAATTTTAATCCTAATCTAAAAGGTAGAAAAGAACATAATCATAGGAATCCTCACATTCACCCCAGAGTCATGGCACATTATGGAAGAAATTCCTTTAAACACTACAATTTTAGAATATCTTATAGATTATGGATAACTGGCTTGGTTACCATACCAAAAAAGATCTTATATGAGTGGTAGTGAGATGTAACTCTTAAAAAGACAAATAGCATTTTAGACTACACCAACAAAATCCAAATCATGGAAAGCAATAGATTTACTTTATCTGGTGTTGCTCAGTTCTCCTGTCTCCAGTTGTGAGCATACTGGAGGATTAAAGAAAGAAGAATTAAAGAAATTGGAATAGGTTGTAGGAAAGGCAACGAAGGATCCATGAAAATATATTAAAAGAACTGGGAAAGTTTAGATGGGGTGGGGTAAAAACTGGCAAGGAATTATGATAGTATTCTTCAAATAATTGGCTCCATCAATGCAGAGGACAAAATACATGGTAATAGATTCCAATTGAATGTTAGAGAAACTTGTTAACAATAAACCAATCTAACATTAGAACCAATTACCCAGAGAGAATTTCATCTACTTTATCTAGTTTCTGTTCAAGCAGAAACTAGACATCCATCTGTTCAAGATGCTGTAATTTGGATTCCCACACTGAACAATTCTATGATTTCACATCTCAGGTTCTTGGAAATTATGCAAAATGATATTAAAAATTCCAACACTATTCTAACCAATTGTTTTGCTGACTTCTCCAGTGTTCAGAAAAGCAGTCACAGAGAATTGAAGATTATTGGTAACTAGATGTGCACAGAATAACTGACTGAAGAAAAGGGATCTGGCAGATAAAGCTAGTGATAAGCAAGGAAATAACTTTTTTTTTCCAAATTTGGAAATGTAATTAAATATCAGTCTGCAGAAATTATCTCCCATTTTAAGTCTTCTAAAGCAGAGCTTTTCAACATTTTTCACGCTGTGGACCCCAAAACATGTTATTGCTATATGGCGAACCCCATTCCCACAAATTTCAAGCATATTTTATATGAAAAATTGTATAATCAGATGTATCTACTCCTTTACTGCATTTATGTAATATCCAAACCTTTCCTCCAATCTGTTAGTTTTAATTGCACAAAAATCTAATGAGGCTGAATTATTCTGGAAGGTAGTGATTGGCTAAAGCCATCTAATGAAAAATGAAATGGGACCATTTACTAGATATCTTACACTCCACGTTGTCTTTTCTTAATTCTCACTAGCTGTTGTGAATGAGACAACAACTTGGTCTCTGTCTACAGCTCTAACTTGTTTTGTACATATTGGGGGGGAATTGTTTTTGCCTGTGTCATTTTTAATACATAATTTCATAGAAATTCTTGCTTTTCTAGAAGCAAAATATTCTCTTTCCCAGAATAGAAAACAGAAATAGAAACACATTTTTCTCTGTCCTTGCTTGTCTGTCTGTGCATGTATGAATGCATGTGCATATAGGCATGTGTTTATGTATGTGGAGAGACACATTACATAGTTATAGAAATATGTATGTTTACAACTGATATTTTGCTTTATTTTTCTTCCACAGTATTCCATTAGCACCAGCATCACCCTAAGGCTGTTGTAGATTAAATTTGTCTATTTAAGAACACACAAATATCATGGCTTTTCTATTGCCGGCTAGCTCAGCATCATCCTGGCCTTGATCTGCCCTGCAAAACTTAACACTCTAGTATTTCACACTGAAAAGCGTATTACATGCCAAGGAAAACATGGATTTATGCACCTTTTTAAACTCATTTCATAGAAAAGCATTTATTTTGTCACTTTTCAACAATTACTCCATAAAATCCAGTCACCAGAGTATGACACAGAATAAAGCCAAGGAAAAGTCATTGTTTCTCATTGTTCAGAATGAGTTATTTTAAATTAACATGCAAATCTTATTACAGAAAGTTTAGATGCTCTGACTTTTTGTTGAAGTACTTGACAAATTTGACGAATATTACCTTCACCACCAAATCTTATTTTTTTCTTTATTTGTGTTAAGAATATTAAACATGAAATGTGCACTATATAAATAAAGACATTTGCCAGGCCATTTATTTTGTAGCATATATAGTTTCCTCTTGGTTCCAGTATACTTATCAATAAGATTATGTGTCCCTTGGTTGATTCTTTGACTCAAATTTTTCCATTTAGTTCCAGGCCAGTACATAAATCTATATAAACCAACTTTTCTACAATAGTGAATTGCAAAGAGGAAGTATCTTCCACAGGGTAACAGGATGCTCAAGTAAAGTTCTCAAGGCAAAATAACTAACAATTCAGGGTGACTTTCTCGTACTCCATTCTGAGCACACAGCATACCCAAAGTAATGTTCAAATACCAGCTTTCTGCATGTAATATTTTTAAACTTAGAATTCAAACTAAGCAAGTTTTACTCAGAGGAGAGCATGAATGAAGTAAACTGGGGAATCAACTGTTACGTTTTTCCTTAAAAACGTTCCCCCATCTACTTGCTGCCACCAGCAAATTGACCAATGCATGTCACTGTCACACATTTTTCTTCTGTAGGGCTAAAGCTATAAAAACCATTTTGAAGACTATTTCACAGATCATGTTGAGGCAAATGAAATACACTTTCTTTTTTTAAAGCAAAAGCAGCTACATCTCGGGCATAGCCTGCTGGGCTGTTTCAGAGATTTTCTTGTCACTACATATGTGTGTATTAGGAATGTGTATCTTTCTATAAGATCACAGGAGAGCTGCAGAAGGAATCTAGACACTGCTATTTTGAAAAATTGATGTCAGGTACTCTAAAATATTTTGGGGATTGCAACTGAGACACAACAAAGTGCATAAAAGTGTCTTGTTTTGCTTATGGAACCTGTGGAACCATTTCTTCTTTATGTACAAGCAGTCAACCAGGAACAAGTTAAAAGCCACCACATCAAGTCTCCCAAAGAATGTGTGACTTCTCAATTAGATGAATCAATAGCACCTTGATAGTTCAAACAATGGTGCTTCAATTACACCAAAATAAATACATCAGCGAAATTAAGAGAGAAAGGTAAGAAACAAGAGAGGCTGTGGGCAATTGAACAGGCTTAAAAGAGGAAAAAGAAACGAAAAAAATATATAGAAAATTGAAGATATTCTGGTTGTTCAAACTAATCAGAAGCACTAAGGAATATCATTACTCTATTCTATATACTATGTAAATAAAGCCTTATTGTTAAGTAACTTTGGATCACGCTAATAATCATCATATCCATGTCTAAGAAAAAAATAAGGAAAGGAAGGAAAGCCATAAATCTAAAATCATACTAAGCTAGCAGCTTTTTTAATCAGTTCTGAGGTGCTGTAAGTGAGATTTTATGGATTGTTTGTCTATTCTCAAAATAAACAGGGAAGTAATAATACTATTTCTATCCCAAACAAATCCTTGTTCTGTCACATGTATAATAATGAAAAACCTTGCATCATGAAACCAACAGATTTGACAAAAATCCTTCATTATATTATTAAATTCCCCCAGAGATACGAACAATATCGGTCTCCGTGCTTTCTGCCGTGCCATAAGAGCTCATCTCTTTATTCAGGCTGGTTTGACCTAGTCACACCTCCTTCCCTCTTAAGTTTTTTAATTTTTCTTATTCCTTTTAAATTGGTCTTACATTTGGTTTTTTAAAAAAATATTCATCCACTTACTAATTTATATTTTTAATTGAGTTGTTTTAAGTGATGTTTGTATTTATGTGTTTTTATTGGCTGTACACCACCCTGGGTTCCTTCGGGGAGAAGGGCGGTATAGAAATTTAAATAAATAAATAAATAAATAAATAAATAAATAAATAAATAAACAAACAAACAAACAGGTGGAGCATTTTTCTCTATATCATTATGATAACTCTTTCTACTTATTGTTCAGCATATGTTGTCTGATGAAAAAAGTATTTCTTTTGATAGATCCATCTTATTTCATACTACCTTTTATGCTTTCTTTGGCGAAATGTGTTCAATCTCTGATTCTCTTACACTATATATCAAATATGCAATGATGAGCATGTAGGTGTCTGACAAATGACTTTAAATGCCCTCAGGTAAAAATAAGAAAATAAAACCTTGGGTGTGTAGATATGATCGTGTAAGATCCAAACAGGATTAGTTACCGAGACCAGAGGTTTAGTCTTTAGTGACCAACCCAGACTGGATCCCTCAACATTACCTTGGGACATAAATATTTACCTTCATTTGTGAGATATGATAATTATTATTTTTTAAATGGGAACAATTGTGAATCAGAATATTTATCATAAAAAGCTCTAATACCAAATGACCAAGTTGCTATTTAAACCTGAAAAGTTAAAAGAGCAGCTATAGTTTCCTAGAAAAGAAAACAGCAAATGGAGGGGTCGGAGGAATTCAAGGTGTTCGTAAACTAGGCTTTCTAAGTCATCAGAGTTTAACAAAACTCAGTTCTAGTCCAAATGAGAAAGGATTGAATTAGATAACGATATAGCCTCCTTTGGGCAATTTATCGCTATGGCTTCATGGATATTCCATGTGTTTTGCTTGGCAATAATACAGAAGTAATTTCAATCTCAATTCACTATAGTCTAGAAAGGAACAAATTGCTTTTAAAATTTCCATTAAATTCAGTGTCTGACCTACCCTCATGCGGGTTTTATTATTTTTCTTTTCTTTTATATTTGATTTGATTTGATTTGATTTGATTTCTATAGCTGTCCATCTCAGCAAACATTTCTTGGCGGCTTTATGCCAGTATTTCCTACAATACAACGAATCATAAACTAGACGATCATATTTAAACCTACCATCTTGGATTAATCCAGTTTTAATTTTTGATTCATTCTGTTACCCGAACTCAGGAAAACATCTTCAATGAGTAACTCAGGGAAACACGTCTTATGAGTCCCATTTTTGTTTCCTCTTCATATTTGTTCAATAGCCAAATCACTATGTTCTGCTGATAAATAGATCAACAATCAGAAATGACTGTTGCCTCTTCCTAACTTTTTAAAAATCTGAGACTGTTTTAAGATAACATTTCAATGCACAGTTACTCAAAAATAGCTTAAATTAAGTGAGTTCTGCTTACAGAAGAAAATTTTACATTATTTGAAACATATTCTTTGTACATGAGATATTAAAATTCTTGTCATTCAACTGCAGCCTAAAATTAGGGCATGAAAATTAATCTAACTAAAATGAATACCCTTGCAATTAAACACTATTTAGATTCCAAGAGTGGAAAAATCCACTTAGTTAAACAGATTACACTATTTCTCAGACTGGGAAACATTGAAAAAACATTCCATATTCCTATTGCAAAACAAAAAGAAATTAAACTGTTAAACTCAACCACAGCAGTCATTTAGTAAATCTCAGAATAAGGCTTTTGACTAGCTGATAAAAGCCTGATAGCAATTCTCTGTTGATGTTTTGGGTCTTGTCAGCTTTTTATCATTCAGAGTTAGATACTATTTGGGGAGAATTTGGCAAGATGATGGGCTATGCCTTCAAGATCAGTTGTGCTTAGTTTGAGTTTGCAGAGAATGATGAAATGGATAGGGTGCTTTGTTGCATATGCTCCACCTCTTGTGCATTGGACTCATACGTATTTATATGTGATATTTGCTATTATTTATAGATGATGTTCTTCAGAAGGTATTTTTTCAAGATTCTTAACTGCAAACACTATTAAACTGAACAATTTTCTTTTTTCCCCATAAAAATTCATACTTCTCCACATGTAATATTATTGGATTCTGTGAGCCCTCCTGTGGCTAAATTTTAACATTTGCAAACTTTCAGGATTGTATAAAGAAGAAATTCATCACATTGGATTAATTTTTTATTCCAAAATAATGACTTCATGAAGGGTATCTAGCTTCATCTTATTTTCTGCATATCAGTTAAATTTTTACATTTCCAGGTTTTAATTACTTTTGTAATCATAATACATTCAACATGAATACCAACAATTTAATATATTTCTGATCCAATTTGAACCGCTGAACGTGTTCAACTTGCACTGAAATCTTTTTCTGTCAAATAGCTTATCTTAAACTACATCATGATTACCCCAGTGGAAGAACCAGATTTATGGATGTATCCTCAGCATCTACTTTATCCAGTGCAAGATTGAAAGCTGTTTTATTACAGCAGTGATTCCTGTCCTTCCCCCAAACCAAATGGTGGGGCTCTTGCAAATGGGGTAACGTTATGATGCATTAGCACTTCTTCCTCCACAAGGGACAGCTGGCTAATGGGCTAACATTCATGCTCATTCCTTGATGTCAGATATGGCTAATTGCATTGAAGGAGTTTCAATTATTTGCT
>JANHFO010009735.1:14099-24121 GCA_032468095.1 Pareas carinatus | reverse complement strand
ATTGCTGTTGTCAATAAAATGGAAAACTTTTTTAAAATGTTCTTCTTATATTATGACATTCTTGGTGTTAAGCCTGGTTGTTTGACTGCAGACATTTCATTACCCAACTGGGTAACAGCATTACAAGTGAGTATGGGATTTGCTGCCCGATTATATGCAGTAACATATGTACTAATTGGCAAGGCAAAAAAATGCACAAACATGAGAATGTTAACAAAATCTCAAGCTATATTTGGTTAGCTGAACATGTTTCCTCTAATCTGAAGATCCTGGGACTGAGTGGCATATGCAGATGCAAATTTACCTGGAAATTATACACAGTAATTTTCCAATCATTAGTAAGGCACCCACATGGGAGCAGATCACTCTAGCACATACTCATAATGAGATAAAGGGTACTCATTGCCCTTGTTATCCCCTAGTGTATCAGCTCTTGTTCAAATAAAGAATATATCTAAGGATTTCTGAAAATTAAAATCAATTAAAATTGTTTCTGGAAGGCACCAACTTATAGATAACTGCTTTAGACCCACAGAGTCCTCTCATAGCCCTTTTGCTGAAAACAAGAAAATATGATGCTATTTATCAGTGCAGCCAGTGCTGTAGCAATAAAAAGAAATTAGATCTGGGCATCCATGGGCATTACTTGAGTTATAGGCAGAACTCCTGACCTTCACTCAAATGATTAGCATGCTAGGCCAGCCAGATAGTCTCCCCATATACACAAAGCCTAACTCTCATTTCAAAAGAGAAAACAGAAAATAGTCTTACTTCCTCCATTTGAAATCAGAGGTGTTTCTTTTTCTTTCTTTCTTTCTTTCTCTTACTTTCTCTTTCTTTCTCTCTCTCTTCTTTCTTTCTCTTTCTTTCTCTCTTTCTCTTTCTCTTTCTTTCTCTCTTTCTCTTTCTTTCTCTCTCCCTTTCTCTCTCTCTCTCTCTCTCTCCCTTTCTCTTTCTCTCTCTCTTTCTCTTTCTTTCTTTCTCTCTCTCTCTCTCTCTTTCTTTCTTTCTTTTTCTTTCTTTCTTTCTTTCTGAGTCTGACCAGTATACCTAATAAAAGCATGCAAGATATCCTCTAATCATCTCACTTTTCTACCACTTGGTGAAATAATTGACAAATGGGAAAATTGGCTTTCCCAATTCATAGACAATATTTGTGGGGCCATGGTGTTGACCTTTATGGCAGCCAAACTCATATTTTTGCATATATGTGTATTATAACTTATATATGCCAGGAAGTGAAAATATGATTTATTCAGAACTTTTCCACTGAAGCAGAGAAGAGGCTTCATCTTAAACTTGTTTTCTCAGAAATAAATTGCTAGGATTTACTTCCTAGTAAGTATAGCAAAGAATGCAGCTTTGGGCTTATATTTACCAGTCCCAGGATTATATTTAGCTGTTACAAGTCAGGGGCTTAGCCTGTTGTGTTTATTGTATGCAATCAAGAACAAGGAAGGAGGTTTCTTCCTTCTTTCTCTAACTGGCTGAAGATTATAGAAAGTGAAGTCCAACACAGCCAGAGAACACAAGATGGCAGAACACTGCTGTAGGGTAAAAAAAAAACCTACTCAATGGTTTATCCTTTTTGCTTAATGTCACAATGCAATTGGTAGCAAAAGCAATAAATTATGTAAAGCTCTATTCATTTTTTTTAAAAAAAATTAACCTTCCTAAACGCAATCTGTACATATCCATAATTCCCTTACATGCTTTGATGTCTGCAATTGGCAAGCTGAGTATTGTCTGTTTTAGAAAAAGTGATAGTGGCATATAAGTTTTGGCTTTTTCTAATTAGCAACATATAGTGTGTGTTTTCTACAGGCACATGTTAACCTGACTATATAGAAAGGAAGGAAAGGAGGAAGGAAGGAAGGAAGGAAGGAAGGAAGGAAGGAAGGAAGGAAGGAAGGAAGGAAGGAAGGAAGGAAGGAAGGAAGGTAGGAAGGAAGGAAGTTTTCAGTTTCATTTCCTAATTAATATTTTTCTGAGAGCCATAAAGGCCCCATTATGTTCACTTGGAGTACATGGGTATACTTGTTTCAATGACTTACTTCACAGCTGAACACCTGTTCTTTTTTGTTCAAATGTGCATAACATTTATCCTTCCTTTGCTCAGGTTTCCTGAGATTGCCTAGACCAGGAAGTTTTCTAAAGTTCAACAGGGAATTAAACACCTTTGTGCTTGGGAATATGTTTAGACAAAGCAGGAATCTGTACTTGAAGGGCTGTCACAGTGAAGAGGGGTCAATCTATTTTCCAAAGCATTTGAGAGCAGGACAGAAGCAATGAGTAGAAAATCACTAGAGAGATATCCAACCTAGAAGTAAGAAGAAATTTCCTGGCAGTGGGAACAATTAATAAGCGGAATGGCTTGCCTCCGGAAGTTATGGATGCTCCATCACCAGAGGCTTTTAAGAAGAAACTAGACAGTCATTCATTCAGAAGTAGGAGTTGAACTAGACTTCTCTCCTTATTATTCTATGTTCTATCTCTTTGTTATACCATATATCACCTTAGCCATTTCTGGTATGAATTTATCATATTCATACACTTACATTTGCTTATTTTACTTCAATTTTTCTTAAAATAGTCAAAGTGCAAACAATCTCATATTCCTCAACTATAAAAAATACCAAATTCTCAACCCTCCCCATGAGAATATAATCAATAACAGAACAGAAGAAAGAAAAATCACTTGTCACTTGAACAATGTGGGTATAATCACATTCACATGCAGAGCACATAGGACACTCGCTGGAGCAAAGTTCCCCAACATTTCCGCTTTGTGGACTGGCGGGGAGGGGAGGAGAGGGAATGATTCAGTGTCAGCGACTGGCAAGCGTGCACATGCTCACTTGCTGCTTTCTGGAGAGGATGTCCATGCTCGTGTGCTCGCTGTCCTTTCCTCTGCCCATTTGCAATCCCCTACTTGCTGAAGTTAGGTCTTTACCAACCAAAGGAGAGCTTTGTTTGTTTTATTTGTTTCAGTGATGGCCCCCAAACAATGGAACTTTTACCCTGGGCACCCATTCTCGGATAAAAAGGAAATGGCTAGGTACCTGGGGAGGAATCTGATAGACCAGCAGCTCCAAAGCTACACAGCATCACACTGTCCAAATTCTTTGTAAGCAAACCATTTTCATTCAATAAATGCTTTTATGGAAGAGATAAATAACTTGGAATATTACTAATGGTCTAAATATAATTGTAGTGATAGATACATAGTGAGATATTGGTGGAGGCAAATGGACTGCCTGAATACATTCAGAATAATATGATAAATGATTAATAAGTCGCTGTGCTTGTGTTTTGTTTTGTTTTGTTTATGGTACTGTATGGACTTTTTAACACCACTGCATTGTTCTCTTGATCACATATGAATGAATAGCAGTATTGCGTTATGGCTAAGGGTGTGTTTTATATCTCTTTGTGCTGACTTTGCTTTAATATGCTTTAACTCTATAAAGAAATTGCTAGCATCAGGCATCTCTGAGCAAGAGATGTTTAACATGTTTTGGTTTGATTTAATATCCAAACACTTTAAATCATCAAAGGATGAGTAATGCTTATGAAGGAAGACTTCAGGTAGGGGGAAGGGAAGATTTATGACATTTATAAGATTATTGACATGAGAGGGGGGGGGATAAATTAGTAGCTTGTTCTCAAATATACGATACCTTCATTAGAGAAATTAGGCTGAAAAGACCCAAGACTTCTATTGCCATCAGTGTCTCCATCTTGTCCTCTTTGTAGATATGAGAGTGAAATTTGATTTTTCTAACATCATTTATGTGTATCTTGTACTGTGGTTTATCTTTCTTTTCTCTTATTATCTCATAATGAATTCATGCAGTTTTCGTCAATCTGTTTTCGTGAAACTCATTGTGAAATCTTCAGATTTCTTGTCTCAATTGTTCAAATCCTTTTTTTGATTTGCCTTTTGTATTCCCATTTCAGTCATTTCAATTTTCCATGCCTTCACACTAGTCTATAATGGCCATGTCAGGCAAAAGTTTTTTTTAAAGTTTTTCTCATTATCTTCTAAATATTTATCCATTGAAATCTGTATCCTTTCAGAAAGAGTTTCATTTCAGTTATACCCCATGAGTATACTGTTTATTTACATATTTGTTTTTCAAATCCTATAAAAAAATAACCCACATTCCAATCTCTCCTGTATCCCAATCTGTCTAAATTTTGTAAAACTTTTTTTTGCTTATTACCATTTGTATATTATTTTAAATTCATAAATTTCTGCTTAAAATTTAAAATGTCTTAAATTGAAATAAGGTAAAACTCATCATGTGTCAATTAAGCTTGCCATTTTGGAGGTCTTTAAAATATCCATAAAATTGTTAAACTGAATATTGAATATGATTAAAATATGGTTGATTGGCTTAATGCTTATTAAAGGTTCTGCTGTTGTTAGCGAAAAGATGTTGTTTCCTTCAGTTCCTGGTGAGCAATCAATCAATCAATCAATCAATCAATCAATCAATCAATCAGAATAGAGCTAGAAGGGACCTTGCAGGTCTTCTAGTCCAACCCCCTGCTCAAGTAGGAGACCCTATACTTTTTCAGACAAGTGCCTGTCCATTCTCTTCTTAAATAGCTCCAGTGATGAAGCACCCACAACTTCTGAAGGCAAGCTGTTCCACTGGTTAATTGTTCTCACTGTTAGGAAGTTTCTCCTTAATTCCAGGTTGCTTCTCTCCTTGTTTAATTTCCATTCATTTTTTTTGTCTTCCCTTCAGAAGTTGGTGCTTTGAAAAATAAGTTGACACCCTCCTCTATGAGGCAGCCTCTCAAATACTGGAATATCATGTTCTCCTAGTCTGTCTAGACTAGCCAAACCCAAATCCCATTCTTATATGTTTTAGTGTCCAGGCCTTTAATTATCTTAGTTGCTCTTTTCTGCTCTTTGCTCAAATCCATGGGAGACCAGCTTTATTGTCTCCTCATGGGAAGCTGACTTTAAAGCGTGCATGGGTGATCTCCCATTCTCTTCTCCCGAGAGCTTCAAAAGACTGGTGTACTTTTTCATTATTCACAGTGGTCATCTTCTCTGCTCATTTGCAAAGATACCTTCAGTCAACCACAACTCACAATAGAAACCCTGTGCATGACTTCTAAAATAAATCTTTATACACCTTATTTGAATTTAGTAGGATTTTAACTGGGACTACTGTTGCACCCTTGGCCTATAACCAATGTTGGGCACAAGCAGAGATTCCTTGATTACATGGATGGTGCATACAATGAAAGTTGTAAGCTAGGAAGTAGCGATGAAAACCAGTATCACACAGACACAGAATGCAATAGGTGTAAAAATCTTTATATACAGAAATATAAGCACAGTCCAATCTTCAGAGTCAGCACCCAGTTTTCATACACTGTCAAGCATTCTATTCACTAACCAAGTTAGCCAGCAATCTTCACCAGCAATACACAGGACCAAACACAGGACCAAAGCAGAGATGATGATAGTCGTAGAAAGTCATAGAGAGAATGAATGCTCTCAAATCTCCTGCTTTTATAATCAGCATCCTGGTTCTAGGCAATTAGCATGACTCTGCATGACTCAGCTAGTCAGCCATTTTGTAAACCAAACAGGTTATTAAAGGAACCACAACCCATATATAACCCTAACCACAACCCACATATAACCCTAACATAATATAACCCTACTACTATGCCATCTACTTCCAAGTTGCAGATTTTCTTTGAGAAAAAAAGTTGGGTTGCCTCAAGTGGTCTGTGACTCTCCTGGGAACTCCATGGAAGAGATAGAGAAGTGCCTAAACCACAACAGCAATAATTTCTCTCTTATTCAAACTATTTCTTAAACATGGCACTTTGGAATTAGTACAAAGTTGCTCTCATAAAGTCTAAAATAGTCAGGCTAATAAGAAGTGTTTGACTATTTATATATGCAGCAGTATGCTTCTCAAGTGCAAATTGAAGAGATATATTTAGCTTTCTGTTGGGAGTCATGAAATTGGCATCAGATGCAAGGCAACTGGCATAAGAATTCTATTTCTTAAGCTAAATGCAAAACATAGGAGTAAGCAAACAATGATTAAGCACCCAAGTAGCCCATCCTTTTCAGCCAAGCAGCTTCATGCAGAGATCCTGAAGAGTAACCAATCTTTCAGAACTAAGGGACTTTGTTTTTGCTCTCAACACATCTTCATTTCCCTTGTAGTTATGATTGGCCTCCTTCCATCATGATACTACACTATGTCCTTCTCCTACTAAGGCAGTGGAACAAACTCTGCTTTTAATTGGATTGTTCAAACTAAGACCTTGCAGTCCAGTAAAGCTGACATAAGCTAGACAACCATTTGAATCCCTGCCTGTGAAACAATGTAAATATTGAACTTTTCTTATCTTTCATTGAACTTAAAGGCTACCTTCCTCTGGTTGATAAGATGACTTTGAATTTCTGGAGAAGTCTTTATATCAGCTTGGCTGGCATGTAAGTTTTGCTTTGTTCATTTGTTTTTGTCAAACTGGATTTGCCAAACTGGATTTGCACTACCAGTTTGATGTTGCTGTCCCTGGGTTCTGCGTTCTTAAAATATATATGAATCCATTAATAGCAGACATGTTGGGTCTGTGATATGTGCAAAAAGTGGAGCGCCTTTTGGGTTGTTGAGTATAATATAGTATTTTTTATTTTGTTTGCGAAATTATGTAGGTCCACAGCAGTCAATCAGAAGCTTTGTCAAAATAATGGTGTAGGAGTCTCCATGTCATGGACATAGTCTGCCCTTTGTATCACTGAGCACAACATAAGTACAAAATAACATATTTTCATTTGACTGCTTGTTCTCTTGCAAATGGCCTCATGTGGAACTTTTAATGGAAATTCTCCAAGAAATGGGAATATATAGGAAAATCCAAACTACTGAAATAGTACTGGGGATAATATTTAACCGATTAGTTTTGTTAGCTCAAACAAAACCCTTTAAATAAGCAAACTCTCCTTAGATTTGTAGCTGCGTGCTGGAAAAGCTTCTGCCCTTTGAATGTCTGCCACTTTGCCCTTCTTTGGATATTCATCTATCTGGGTAATCTGGGAAAATCAGTCCCAGTTCCAATACAATGCAGTGATTAACCCATTGGACTAGGAATGAAACAATGGAGCTCACAGCATAACATTTAATCAGCTCCTCTTTGAAAGGATTTACTCAACCCTATTTTCAGCCATCTGTCCACCATCCATGTAGACAGTTCTTATTTTACAGTATTCTCATCCTTGTGTCTGTGATCCTTCCATAAAGATTAGCTCCCAATTTTCAAAAATTCTGACATAAAGGACACACTGATGTGGAGAAGGAGAAGAATCAAGGAGACATACTAGGAGGGATGCCCAAGAATTGCCTGGCGGGAGAAGACTCCTCTTCATTTTGTTGCAGGAATGACCTAAATTTAATTAGCAATAATATTGTTTCTGTACTAAAGATTAGGATCGGGCTATGCATAAGATAGGGGCACGATGGCTCAGTGAATAGAGATGCTGAGCTTGTCGATCAGAAGATGGGCAGTTTGGCAGTTCGAATCCCTAGTGCCATGTAACGGAGTGAGCTCCCATTAACTTGCCCCAGTTTCTGCCAACCTAGCAGTTCAAAAGGATGTAAAAATGCAAATAGAAAAATAGAGACCACTTCGGTTGGAAGGTTATAGTGCTCCGAGTGCCTTTGGCATCTAGTCATACCAGCCACATGACCATGGGGTCGTCTTTGGACAGCGCTGGCTTTTCATCTTAGAAGCGGAGATGAGCCAGCTACGACTAGTGTGCATGAACATGGGGAACCTTTACCGTTTTATACATAAAATATACAATACTTGTTTGATGGCTGGGACTGCAAATTTCTCCTATACAGAGATATGACTAAGGGATTTGAGTCATTTCAAATCCATTGCCTTTTACAAAAAGGAAGTGTTACTGTATAACAATTCTTTAGTTCCACCAGCTGCAGCACAATTGTACATCCAATAATTCAGCTTACAAATAACTTTAACATTTAAATCCTTTGCTATTATTATTATTTTAAAAAGCACATTTTTTTTTACATTATCTGCCTTAATAATATCAATTGGTGGTCAGAAAGATGGGGGAAATGTAGTACTGTTGGGCTATCACACCTGAGCTACAAAAATTTAAACAATTGGATAATAGCAAAGACAAAACCTCTGATTCTTTCCTGTTGTTTAGTGGTCCCCAGAATCAATAGACAGTAGATCTAACATAGGTCAGGGTTCCAAGTGCTTTGAGAATGGAATTTTATAGGATGGTTAATAGGATAATGAGGAAAGATTCCTGGGACCAAATTAAAGTCTATAACCCAAATACATTTTCTCAGGAAAATTGAAACAGTTTGCTCAGTCATAAAACATTCAGGCCAAGGAATGTTGATCAGCTGGGAAAATATACTGTGAGATGAACAGAACTTTAGTAAAACAAAAGAAAGTCACTCCCTAGAAAAAAAGTATGCCTATGTATCCTGTCTAGCCATTAATGTAGCATGGGTCTTTAGACAACCATGCCCTCCTGCATGCTTTGCTGCAGCACAAAATATTGGTTTGTATGGGCTTCTTATAATGTGACAACAATACAATTCTTAGAAGTGTTAATAGGAACCAGCCAGCAGCCCAGATGCTCTTCATTTTTCTCTGATTTGAGCTGACTCAAACTACAACGTGCTGATCTATTGTTCTTTCCACACACATATCTAGCCTGATTACATCACCTTTGATGGAAGGAAGATCTTGCCTTCTCTCAGATATTTTCTACTTAAGTCACAGGTTGAAGTCAATCAGATAATTGCTTAGTTCCCATGGCAGCATGCTTCTAGTTTCACTTGACAGGCATAGTAAGATTATTTAAAAAACAGTTCTTTTCAAACACTAGCCTTACACAATGGGAAGGGATAGTAGAGAGACTTCAGTCCAGAGGCAGACTATAGACTAGAAGGGGAGATCTGTGTATTAAAAATTTGCAAGAGCAAAACCAATCTCAGGTTTCATTATTGAGTAACATTGCTAACTGGGAGAAGCAGAAGTGAGGTTTTATGGAAAAGCCTTGTGATTTTGATTCTAATGCTAATTATAAACTCCTAGATTAAGATTTTTGTTCATTATACCAGTATTCACTGAGGTTAGAAAGAAGAGATTGCACAACCATTTGTTTGACATGGTATAGGGTTCCCTGCTTGAACAGGGGATTGGATTAGAAGACTTCCAAGGTCCCGTCCAACTCTTTTATTCTGCTATTTTACAACTGAATCCTGTGGTGCTGAAACTAAGATCCTGCAAGCCTCAAGTCATCTCTGTTCTAACTTTCTTCTCAGGTTTATAGCACTAAACAATGATCTACTAGAACTACTAGATTTGCCTGAGATCTATGGCACCTAGTCTAGCCTCATGCTTACAACAATGGTCAATTAGTACTCCCAGTCATTTCATGTAAATGTTCTATAAAACAACATAAAAGAGACCTTGAGACCTGAGCAACAGTAGATTGGAGTTTCCTCAGACTCAAAATCTTCCCTTCAAGGGGACACAAAGACAATGGAGTTTATCTAGATCGGGGGTGTCAGACAGGTGGCATGTGGCCAACATGGATCCGACTTGCAGGCCAGACATGAAGGTGAGCAGGGTGCTCCCTGGAGGCAGCGACGGTGGCACAGGGAGGGGGGAGCTGCAGGGGGTTGGCAGCAGCTGCAGGGGAATCGATAGGCACCATGGTTGTGTCACAGAGGATCAGCAGGGATCACAGAGGTCCCACAGGGTGGTTGGTGGGGATCGGGGGGATTGCGGTGGGGGGCTGCCCTGTGGCGGCCATGGTGCAGTGGCAGTGGCCTGCAATGAAATTGGGTTTGACAACCCTGATACTTGAGCTTTAAACTATTCATGCACCTGATTTTACTTACCCAGTTTGTTGGATCCCGGGAAACCCCGGGACGCGGCGGAGCCGACGCCGATCGGCTCCCCGCCCCTCCCCTCGGGGAGAT
>JANHFO010009734.1:231867-246720 GCA_032468095.1 Pareas carinatus | reverse complement strand
GTATGAAGAGTGCTTGACTCGGGCAAGCCATATTTATTCATATTCACAATGGGCCCCTTAATGGAACTTTACAGAGGTGAACTGTTTTGGTTTTCCATTCTTGCCAACATTATTCAATTAAATTAAAATCATATTAATATTTTAGGGCCTTTCAGATTATAGCATTGTGCAATAGCTTTCGTTTTAAAGGAATCCAATGCCTGCTAAGAAGCCAATTTCCACTTCACAGTGTTACTCTATTTACATTCATATGTGGGATGAATGTATGGGATGTTGAAGATATGAAGATATGGGATGTTTCCAGAATATCTTGAATCAGATGTTTTTTATGTAAATTAGGCTACTTTACTGTATATCAGACTAAGCTGAATTGGAAAATTATGTGTTAATTGGAAGATATTCAATCCCCTCAAGCTACGTTTTATAAGTAAATACACTGATCAACTTATTCAGTCTTCTATAATCACAAAACAAACCCAAAAGCACCTCATCATTTATGGTGAACAATATCAAAATTTAAATATTTGACATGTTCATTCCCTTATCTTTAGTAATAAATGATTTCATTTCATAAAATTGAAAAAGGACTAATTTTAAACATGCTAAGTATATCTAATAGGCATTTTTTTCCATTGTTTCAAATGAATGTATAAAAAAAATTAAGCAGTGGAAGGTTTTTCACTCCACCTCACCGATTCAACCACGTGTATCAAACATCTGAATCAAAACCAAAGAAAGAAAGAAAATCCTTTAATTAGAGTCAAATTGTAATAAATATAAATATTAGAAGTATTGTTCTGTGTTATGGTGTCTAAAGTCATACCAACAGAAGAAATATAAATTGGTTTTATAATTTTAATTAAAGTAGAATTGGGATAAGCTTTATTGATTTTTCCCCCCTTCATGATAGGTTCCAAGCCACAACAGAAGTTTGAAGGAAGGAAGAAACTGATTAAAAAGCAAACAAAAACATATTGTAAGGAAAAGGAGAAAATAAATGCAAACAAGAATCTGGCAACAAAAAGACAAAGGCTGAAACAACTTTATGAAGAAGAGTTTTTTTAAAAAGAAATATTCTGCAATTAGTAGAGGGTAAATTAAAAAATGCTAGATATTAAATATTCCCTAAGCTTCCTTTGGCATGTATTATAGGCCTTGCATTTTTACAAATATAAAATTGTCTTAAATTCCTATATTAAAACTAAATTGAATCCAGAGAGATTAAAGTCAGAGGGATTTCATGGATATTTTACTGAAACAAGCCAGCAAACCTTCAAATATTAATAGTTAAAACCAGATCTTTAAATATATTACTGATACAATCCAGCTAACCTTCCAATATTAATAGCTACAACCAGATCTTTAAATATATATAGTTAGAGAAATACCATAAGATCACTTGTGGGATTGTGGCTGAAATCCTATGGACATTTTTTTGCATATTTAAATTAGATATACTTTAATAGAATGGTAAGAATTGTAGTATTAGCAAATTATTTAAGTTTCAAATCTGCAAATATGTGATGGACCTAACATGCTTCTTATCTCTTGAGTTTTAGACAAGGCATTTCTAAATTAATATCTGCAAGAACAGGAAGGTAAATAGATTTCTCATTTCTTTTCTTAAAAATTAATTCAAATCTAAATTATTGATCCAGTTCATTCATGCACAGATATCTTTTTTAAATTATTTAAAGAATATTTTTTAATTTAAAATTGAGGCTAACCTTTACTTGTTTTGTCTTCCAGAAACCAAGCTATTTCAGGACTGAGTATCTGAGTATCTGAGTAAGATACCCAAATCTGATTGATCTGACTGACTTTATAGCTTTATAGGTTTATAATTTTATATAGTTCTTCGGTTTTTTTATTTTAAAATCTATTACACAGCAAACTATCAGGAGTCTGGTATTTACAGTCGATAAAAGGTATCCCCATGAGTTTTATCCTGTTAGCTGTGATTGACTTAAGCAGCAGAGCTTATTCCCATTTCTTAAGTCAAAGAGCCAGCACTGTCTGGAAACATTTCCGCAGTCATGTGGCTGGCATGACATCACACTGCAGTACAAAGCAAATGTCGAAACACAGATCGATCTTACCTCCCGCATGCTCATATATGGTACTTATTCATCTACTTGCATTTGTCTGCTTTATAATTGCTAGCCTGGCAGGAGCTGGGACAAGTGATGGGAGCTCACTTCCTGTTGTAATCATCTTATAAAATAACAAACTTCCAGATATATTTTTTTGCAAGTTCCTTGTCCAGTAGTCATAAAAGGAAAGTTTCAATTTTATATTTATTTTAAGAACCTTCTGCATTAAAATACGATTCTGACAAGAGGTTGATTTTTAAAAAATATGTTTATTAGCTACTTTGACTTGCTGAGATAAGGACACATGTACATCATCATCATCATTATCATTACTGTTGAAAATCAGAGAACTCCTTTGTGATTCTCTGCTGCTCTTATTTCATTTGTTGTATTGTCTTAGCTTAATATTTTTAAATCATTGTCAAGTTTTAGCTAGTTTCTAATGCAAATGAGAAAACATCCAGAAGTAGAAAATGTCAACAATGTCTTATGCTCAGTTACTTTATTGATTATATTTAACATTCAAATCTTCACTTTTCCTAATGGTGAACTGAAGTTGAGAGTCCAAGGATCCAGGAAGGGGTTAAATCTAAAATAAGTTGCTAACCATTGGGTCTAAATACATTACAGGTAGTCCTTAACACACATCCATACAACATGTGTGAATTATTATGGGCCTTTAGGTAGCTGGCCTTCAGAAGTTATAAACAGTTAATTGGGCCAGGTGTGGAAAACCACCCAGGCTTCCATGGCAACCCCACTTCTGCAGTCTCGATTATCTATTGGTTCCCAAAACATCCTTGCAATGTTTTGGCTCATACGGCCTTCTCAGGCTTATTATTTCACTGAAGTGCATAGAACGCTACCTTTCAGGAGATAAGCTTTGAGGAGACCCTGGGGAAGGGGTAAAAAGGGGGAATTGGAAGATAAATTCACGAGGAAGATGACCTAAGTCTTAACCAATAGAAGCACTGTTGCTACCTATGCCCTTAACCAATAGAATGGCTTTTCTCTGCTTGTGGTCTGAAAACTGTACTTTAAATAAACACCCTGAAGAAGAAAGGGTCAGACATCATTGGATCATCCTAATGAATGGACTCTGATTCCTTCAACAACACACTACAACAATTAGGATTAGAATTTCAATTGGAAAATGTTACAGTCATAAGTCGACTAAAGACCCAATTTTACATACATTTTTTGGGTAGCCATTAAGTGAATCACAAGGCTGTTATGTGAATCCAGATTACCTAATGGGTGTTTTTTGTCAGAAATTGGCAAAACGGGTTGCAAATCACAATCACGTAACTGAAGGAGTGTAAATGAATGCCAGTTCCCAAGTCCCTGAATGGCAATCGTTTGACCTTGGGGGTAGTGCAATGACCAAAACTGCAAGTAGAAATCATAAGTCATTTTTTTGAAGGCTATCATAAGTCAAGGACTACCTGTACATGAAGTTACATCAAAGTGAAATAAATGGGAATTATGCTAATATTATTACATTCAGAGATTTGCTTTGAAAATTCTGCAAAGAATAGAAGACAGCGTGATTGATTAAATCAAAGGTTGGAAATTACTTTCTCAGGGGTCATTACATCTGTTATTCAACCATCCAATTTATGTTGTCCTTTATAGTATACTAAAATTATCAATGGATTTCTTTGCATAATTTCTTCATTTAAGATGACATCCATTGTCTGTCTCTGACTTTACAATTTTTCCCATATTCTCATTTTCCCAAGGAAATCAATAAAAGTAACAAGAGGAGCACTCGCCTGATGGGAGGAGCAGTAGCATTTCAAAAATCAATACATATGCAGAATCAGAATCAAAATCAACATAAATCAAAAGTATCTAAAACAGAATTACAAAGGTTTCTAAAAGAAAGAAAGGAAAAATATGTAATAGCAGATCAAAACAAAACAAAACAAAAACAAGAAATATATTGGTTTTGCACAAGGGATAGGCAGAAAAATAAATACAATAAATTTATACCGTACATTGTGTCATATGACATAACTGGAGGTTCTTCTAGAATCATATAACGTGTTTCAATAAGTAAGAAAGTTTTGTTTTTATACACTCAATCATTTTCAAAATGAAGTCATAAGTGAATGAATATTAGACTTCAAAACATTAAGCAGAGAAAACTTACGTGAACATCTGTTCATGTCTGGGGCTCGAAGGCCATAGTACCCCAATGGGCAGGAATTCAAACATTCCCCATATTGCCTCATTCCTTCTCTTCGTAGAAAGAAGAACAACTTATGTTGACATCTGATGCATCCATTATCCTTTGAGCAAGACAAACAACCTTTGCAAATTGGATTTGGCCCATAGCCTGCTGTGATTTTTTTTTTTATTCCAGAGAGAGAAAAGGGGCGGGGAAGAGAAATGATAATATTAAAGCACAATAATAACCATGCAAAGAATGATCATACAGCATCATCCATTTTTTGTTTACAACAAACAACTAAAGAAACATTGTGCAGACGTGGAGGCCGGGCTGGCCTAAGTTTTTACTTTCCTTCCTCTCCGCCCTGTGAGTTTTTAGATACATGCATTTTAATTTGGTTTTAAATTGGTTTTAAATATTTGACTATCAGCCTATTTTATACTGCTTTTTAATTTGGTTTTTAAATTTGGTCTTGTTTTCTATGTATATGTACTGTCTTTTTGTTGTATTTTATGGCTGTTCACCGCCCTGAGTCCCTTCGGGGAAAAGGGCGGTATACAAATCCAATTAAATAAAATTAAATAAAAAAATAAAAATAAATAAAATAAAAAGACAGAGAGGGATCAGGACAACCCGGCTTGGGTGAATACTAGAGTCTTAAGTGCCCGACGGAAGGCACGGAGATTGGTAATAGTAAGACATCCTCTCAAAATAAGACCTACTTACAGTTTTGCCTCTCACTGAAATATAAGGCATCCCCCCAAAATATGATCTCCCCGATAATAAGGCCTCAGACTTCCAGTTCTGGGCCGCCTCGGTGAAAAAATAAGACATCCCCTGAAAATAAGACCTAGCGCATCTTTAGGTGCAAAAATTAATATAAGACTATTTTATTTTCTGGGAAACACGGTGTTATGTATTGGCCTTATTATTAGTGTATGTGTTTCAATACAACTATGCTGAGTCACTGGGCTCGATTAGTTAAAACCTGTAGGCCCAGACTGGATGTCTCCAGTTCCGGGTATTGTGCGAGAAAACCTCAATTGCCTATTGGCTGCCGCCTAGTGGCTAAACAGTATATAAGCATACATGGTACGAGTCGACGAGATTCGAACGAAGCCTGCTGTAAGAACAAGAGTACTTGCTGTAATAATCCTGATTGTAAATTAAAGGTTCCTGTTTGACTGCACTGTTTCCTGAATCCAGTACGCAACACTCAGCAAGAGACATTTTGAGTTCAGTTGTCATCCTAAGTCGATGACTACCTGTATAACCAAAGCATCAGCCAAGGCAAGAGAGTGGGAAGGTTTGTGTGTGTGGTGGGTGGTGGTGGTGGTGGAACTGAAGCACTGGTACAGGATGAGATCAACTCTTTAGCTTTCGTGCCATTTGCATTGCTGAAATTACTCCATCATCAAACTAATCTTTCCCTGTTAGGGAGAGAGCATTCTGTATATACTGTAGCACATTTGCCAATCAGTTCCTCTAAATACTCTTTGCACGGGGCAAATAGCTTTTGGGAAAGGGTGAATTTAATGTAGAAACTGACCTCGACAAATGCATTAGCTCCATTTCCAGCACTGTGGCTCTTAATTTTCTGCAGATGTTCCTTCTCTGCCACTCTTATTAATAAGAGCTTAAAAAGGGGAAAAAAGAACATCAATGACATGTCATAACTGGTTCATAAATTTTAATCTGAGTTGCTTTCGGGTCCTCATGAAGAGTGCCTGCAAAGGCTGGAAATGCAGCTTGCCTCCTCTTTCGGGTTCTCTGGTGAATGAGCGAAAGAAGATTTCAGGGTGACAGAAGCCCCCTGCCCCTCGTTTGCTCATCTGCAACCCTAGACCAGGTTGGCATTTATAGCTCACTACTTTTCACTAGATTTATATCCTGCCCTTCCTTCAGGAGTTCAGAGGATTGCCCTTCCAATGTTTCCCCACCACAACGATCCTGTTTGGATTGGATTGAGGTGCTAAGCTTTGATAGGATTGAGATTCACCCAACGGGTTTTCACGGCTGAGGATGGACTTTCATTCTGGATTACTCCAGTCTTCTACATACGTCTCATAATATTTTTTTTTTTTTTATTTTTTCGATTTATATACTGCCCTCCTCCCGAAGGACCCAGGGCGGTGTACAGCCGATTAAAACCACACAATATCATATTTTAAAACAGTTTAAAATTAAATTAAACCTAATTGGGCTGCTAATTCTTAAAAACTCTAAAATTTATAAACCCCGGTGGCCCTCTAAGACCCCAACTATCCTCCCCCAAGGACCTGACCCAGCTAAAAACCCTGGGGGTCAGGCCAGCCCCGCCTGAATAAAAAGATGGGTCTTAAGGGCATGGCCGAAGGCCCGGAGATCAGTTATCACACGGATCTCCAGAGGGAGCTCGTTCCATAGGGCTGGCGCTGCCACAGAGAAGGTTCTACCCCTGGGAGCCATCAGCCAGCATTGTCTGGCTGACGGCACCCGGACAAGACTCACCCTGTGGAAGCGCACCGGTCTGTGGGATGTAATAGCCGGCAGCAGGCGCTCCTGCAGAAACCTGGGCCCTATGCCATGGTAGCCGTGCTAGTGGTTTAGGTATCTACATGCATTTCAGAAATCTCCTTGGGAGTATTTTCCCGGAAAGGGAAAAGCTTCTGCTAATGGAACCACCAGAGAGAGGCGTTTTAGGACAAGCTACCCAGTTCTTCCATCTGAGATGCTTGAATTTGAATTCCTGTACTGAACAGGGAGTCGAAGTCTCTGTCCTAAATTATTTCTAGGGCTTTGATTTGATATATGGAGTGTTCACTTCTGTATGTATCTTGGAAACAAAGATCCTCGTGTTGCTGATATTTGGATCTGAGATTCGTTCTCCGTCTGTGGTTGTCTGAGGAGGCATGCTGACAGGCTCATGCTGTCTTCAGTGAGAAACTGAGAGTATTTAGGCTACCAAACTGATGGCTAGCTCAGATTATTCCCCTCCCCCGCTTTTTTATTCTATAGCATTATCTTGCTGTGAAAAGGTTGATTACTGAATACTCATGAACTTTTGTTCTTTTATTTCCTTATGCCAGCTCTGAGAATAGAGTTTAGGAAGAGTTACACCAGCCTGTCAGGAAGAGTAAGTTAGAAGTGGAATAAGGGTCAACTTGGTTATCTCAACCACCAAAGAGGCTCCCTTGATCTTTTGCTGGGTGTTTATTTGGCCAGACCCGCCCCCTGTGCTCTTTCGTAAGAGCACTGATGCTTTTGCAAACTCCTATTCTGGAAGCTTCTGGTTCCAACGTCACAAACCTTCTGATCTTCCCAGCTGAGAATTTGACAAACATCTGGCTGCAATTGGAGCAGTCTGGGGCAGACAAATCAATGTTTCAGGCAGGAACTGACCTCAGCAGTACCCTAACAGCTGCACCATACTATGGCAAGGAGAATGGTCCCATATGGTGTATATGCTGCCTACTTTTCAAGCACAGTAGAGCACGGAAGCACAAAGTACAGCACCTAATCTTCCACCATGGACAATTTCCAGAAGGATAGTTCTGCTAGTCAACTCAAGAACACCATCTGTCCGACCGTCATGGACCCCAGACCACTTCCACAATAGGTTAGGCAATAATCAGTGTGCACTAGCTGCCTCTTCTGTCTGAAAGATACCAATATTTATTTATTATAAATATTTATATAGTCACCTATCTTATATCAAATTGATTGGGTAGCTCCCAACCAGTAATTATTAATATCTTTCAAAATGGCTCTCCTAACAAAAATCGTTCAGCCAAAACATGCTAGGCTAATTGTGCAAAGCTGCAGTTGTAATTGTAATCACCGTTTGTTCATTGTATGTATGTAGGTATAGAGCGTATACACCGGAGACACATTCCTTGTGTGTCCGGACGCACTTGGCAAAATAAATACTGATTCTGCTAAACACACTCCTGGAATGACAAGGAAGGGAGGGCGGGGTTGCTCCAGGGGAAGCATAACCTTGTATTGATTTTAGGTAAAAAATTTCCCAGGTTTTCTCTTTATCTCAGTTTCACAACTCAAGCCAAGGTTTTAACCTTAACTTCTCAAATCTGGGCATAAAAGGGGAAAGGAAAAAAACCAGTGAAATAACTTAGGAAACGTCTGCTTTTAAAATAGTTTTTGATTTTGGAAGTGTAATTGTATCCAAGAAGAGATGCTGTCATTCCAATGAAATCTTAACATCTGAATCAACGATTGTGTGAATAATTGCAATCCGCTTCTGTCAAAAGGATGGAGAACTCAAGCCTCTGAGCATGTAGTGACTTTAAAGGAGGCTCATTGTATCTAATGAAAACATGCATTTCCTTTCCAAGGCTGAGCTTCAGAGAGATTCCTGCAGCTGAAACAGTAGCTGGCTTCCCCTATTGTGGCATGCCAAGCTAGAAAAGCTGTACTTAAAAAAACGGATACCTTATCACAGTGTAAGAATCCTTGTTTTCAAACCAGGGTTTGCGATTTAGTTTGTTGTAGTAAACTCTACATAATAAACTATATTATACAATATGTATAATTCAGGCAGTCCCCACTTAATGACTGGTCACTTAGTGTTCATTTGAAATTATGACAGACCTCCCTCCCCAAATCTACTTGCAATCTGCTTCTATACTTCGGATAGGTGTGTGTGTGTGTAGGCGCGCACACACACACACACAAACACACATTGTCGCATGACTGAATTTGGGACACTTGACAACTGGTTCAGCTTTACAGCCAGTTGCACGATTCCCTGGTCATGTGACTGTGATTTACGAAGGCCAAAAATGCCCATAGAAATACACTGATTTGCTTAATGACAGCATAAACTTGGGTCCAGTCATGTGGGTGTCTTGACTTACAACCATTTGGTATTTTTGTAATTGTTTTTATTACTTTTCCATTAATAACATCCACTGTTTTGATACATATATTACATCCACATAAACCCATCAGACAAATCATTCAAAAAAAATAAACCATGGTTAAGTATCAATTGGGGGTTCAAGTCTCTTGATCATCAGCTTATTTCTGCTCATCAAGATTAAAGACAATTCATCATTTTATCTAATGCTTTATGGTCTCTGTACCATACAAAACCAGTTTTTTATCTATTCTTCCCTACCTATGTCCCTTCTTTACACGTTCTAATTTTATTTCATCCATCTACTTCCCTTTTCCTTTCTTCTATCTTTCCTTTTTATGCATTTTTGACTTTGTAAGTGTTCCAGAAAGAAAGCCCCCCAAGGAAATTTCCAGCACCTTAATTTCCTTAAACCTTCTCAACTGAGAAGTGCCTTATACAAGACAGCTCTGCTTGCTCTGACTAGGTGAAATGCAGGAAAGCAAAGTCAACTTCTTGAATATCTTGCATGGACACCTAGACTTCAGGATCTTCACATTTTATTAAATGGCCAGATTTTCCTCAAACAACAGTTTCAGAATGGGGCAGAGGAATATATTGTGCAAAATATTCTGTCAAGCATAACCCAGAGATGCAAATGCCCTGCTGTGAAGTTTAATGGACACTGAAGTACTAACCAAGCATAAAATGCTTATAGCACAGTGGGAGAATTGTCAAAAGGAAATACTGTATTTTTCCAGTATTCTTCCTCTCTTCCAGAATGAAGTGAGGAAACTTTAATTCATAATTTGCCTTGCAACCACTATTAAATCAACTGGCATTAGCTATCAGTGCTTTACTCACTTTAGACTTCTCTTGATGAAGCTCAATCTGAATATCCGTCAGCTTAGTCCTGAGATCTTCATTGGCAGCTTGTAAGGACATAATCAGTACTTCAGGCTTTTCAGCCTTGCTGCGCCCTTTTTTGGACATGGCTGTTTGCAATTAGGAATCTGTGTGTGAGAATCCTTTTTCAAATTGAAATATCCATTTTTTTTATTCCTTTCCATCCAATATGTTGTGGCATCTACAAGGTGACATTACATCTTCTCATTAGCTCCTTGGGCAGTCCTGTCAAAAACAATACAGCATTTGATATTTGTTAGTGAAAACAAAATGACTGACAACAAAGAAAAGATCATGATTAGTTTGCAAAATTTACAGCCTGGGACTTCATCCAAGTATCAATTTGGGACTACCATGCTTATCTTTATAGTATCAGCCAAGTAAACTGGGCACTGCCATCTACTTGGGCAAATAAATAATTTTGAGCATTTGGTCTTAGGAAGAAATATTTTCCTAATGCAAAATGATTTTCACAGTAATATCTTATTTTTGACAAAAGGAAGGACTAGTGGACTGCCCTACTGCACCAAAACTCTTATTCCTTTCCATTGAGATAATGTAATGCAAAACCAGCACAGGATTAGCAATACCTCAGTTCTAGTATTAGAAGAGAAATGTAAACAAGCAAACAAAACAAAACAGTTGAGGGCTTCTGTGCACCATCAGTTCTAGTCCTGCCTTAGGCACAAAGCCTGCTGCGTGACCTTGGACCAGTCACTTTCTTCCAGCCCTAGAAATGAGGCTATGAGAGAACTGCAGGATCTTGGCTAGGCAGTCTTCAAGAACAAAAAATGATTGACTGGCAGGGGAAAAAATCTATGAATGCAACAACTTTCTATAACTTTGACATAATTAAATCTATTTCAGCATGGTTGGTTCAGGCTTTCATCCTCACATTTAGAACTTGCCATTTTATTCATTTCGGATTTGAAGTAGAATTCAAAAAGGCCCACCGAGGAAATAAATATGGTTTTCATTTACTAAAGAATGTTAAATATAATTTGGATTGATGAAGTTTTTAAAAATGTATTTAAGAAACTTAGGATTTCATTCCTTGATTTCCACTGAGAATCATATAGTTTTCAGTAAATTATTTGATTCACGTAATTAATTATAGACTTGATGGAAGACTGAATTCAGATCTGTGATTAGTGAGAAACCAGCTACGTTTATTTGTCATTACTGTATATTAAAGATATACAGTATGTGTGTGTTTCTACTCACCATCTAGGCATGCAACTGAAGCAATCTTCTGGAAAAGGCTGTATTAATGTAGGGAAGTCATGAAGAAATGGAATAAGAGTAGAAGGGTTAAGGCCAAAAGAGTTTTGCACATCCCACTTTCTTAAATGTGGGACCTATGCATGCTTTTCTATGCATTTCCTCAACTAGCACTAGTTATCTTGTTTTGAAGGATTAGAGTTATGAGCATGGACCTCTGCTATAAGGAGGAAGAGAAGGCTTTGACTTGTGTACATTTTGACATCATATACTGCTTGCTGCTGATACTGCTGATTACCAGTAATAGCTTATTAGAGCAATGTTTAAAACAGATAAAATCTGTTTAAAATTTGGCACATGATATAAGGGTGTTTGGGTTTTTTTGGCACAGTTTATCCTTAGTTCTCTTGAACACAGAAACCACTTCTATTTGTTACAAGCATAGTTCAAGGGGAATATAAAGAGAAGATATATCTGCTTTGTCTTCCACTAGAAAGAGATTTTAAACAAGAGAAAGGTATTCAGATCTTCTATAAATACTGTGCAGCGTGAGGGACTACATTATTACTATGAAATATTATCCTCTTGTGGAAACAACATAAGTTACAACAATTGTTTCCAGGCTGCACTTGCAAAGGAGACACACTCCAAATACTAGGAAGAGAAAAAATTTAATTAGATATGATTTATGTTCAGTGTATGTAGTGTTAAGTTTAGTTACTATGACCACATCCCATGTATTTGATTACTTTCCTCTTCTGACAATTAAAAAATTATAATTCTGTGGCTACTTTGTAGAGACTTTTGAAGTCTTTTGGGGTATATGTATAAACCCTATTTTTATTTTTATAAACCCTATTTTATTGTACTAGCCAGTTTCTTCTGTATACATTGCGATGGAACTTGCAAAGGATTTATATTAAATGATCAGTCATGATGTCAGAATGTAAATTTTTCATTCATTTAGAAAGAAATTCATACTCTGTGAGAAACTTGTTGATTAAATTAATTTTATTCTTATATGATGTAGCTGAAAGATCCTGAATTTAAGTTGATCACTCAAGCATAAAAGAGCGGAAATAAATATATTTTCTCTCTCACACATATAGACAAAAATCCTATACAGTGCCCACTTCTGCAGTTTGCTATCTTAAAGGTGTCAACTTCACTTGAAATCATTGTGAAGATTTCCCCCCTCTCTGGTAAACATGTATATACAACTCATGTAAAAGTAAGAGTCTCCAATAATTGATGTATTGACTGCATGTTGCAACTAACTTATAAGAATCAGAATCAGAAATAGAATTTATTTTGCCAAGTGTGTCAAGACACACAAGAAATTTGTCTCTCGTGTACATGCTATTGTATGTACTTACATACATACAATAAACAAACTATGATTGCAATCAAATATGCATTCATAATCATTTGTATATATAAGCATAAGATACATTCATAATCATAAAGTACGTTCATCTTGTCAAGTACATATAAACTGCAATTGACAAACCATGATCTTAATCATGAATGCAACATAAATTTGATTTATGAGCAACATAAATTTATTTATTTATTGTTTAAATAAATAACAACAAACAGAGCAACATAAATAAATATTCTTGCAGATGAAAAGGCTGCAGTGAGAAGGAAGAGGGTGAGGAGAACATGAAGAGGAGGAGAAGGGAAGAGGTAACCACAAAGAGAAGGGAGGAGAGATGCTCCTTTTAGGCATTACAAAGAGGACTACATTTACCAGACTACTAGCCAGTCTTAACTAACAGCTGTTTATCTCAGTGAATATAAGATCCAATTAACAGCTAATAACCAGAATAATAAAATCTTTGCCCTAACTATTTGAGGAATTTACTAAATATGTTTACTTAATATTAAGCAATTGTACCATTTCTTCATTAGCAGTTCTTCCCACCCATGTAAATATTCTGGCAGCCATAATTTAAATCTCAGATACCAGAAAGCAAATCAAAAGACTCCCGTATTTGTTCCATTTTTGAACAGTTGGGCTGGAAATAACAGAGCTTTTTATGTCTGAAAAACTGTTGGAAACTTCTGCTGGAGACAGACTTGTCACAGTTCTGTTACTGTCAACCATCAATATATTCCATTATGGTTAACTAAATGTGCAAAGCCATGCCTTTGTTCAGATTAATTCTAATGTTGACTTTGTTGCTAGAGAATCCGTGGTTCTGAAGTATGATAGGAGTATCACTATCAGCTTCTTGCACAGTGCCCTGTTTGCTAATTTAGTGATTTGCAGTGTTATGGTCTACAATATTAAAGCAATATTCTCTCTCTTCCTCACGCTTACACATGAACATACTCAGAATGAGAGAGAAACAGAAGCAAAAAGAAGATGACTTTTCTGTAGACCGGTGATGTATTCATTGATGGAAAGGGAAATACAAACATACCAGAGTAAAAAGGAACAATGGGAAACAAAGGGTAATTCCTCCATGTGATGCTTGTTTAAAATTAGTGGTTTCAGCAACATCACTGAACTCCATTATGGAAGAAGGTTCTCCTCACAATTAAAATATCCTCATACTGCTGCAAATGGCACACAGTGCCAACTGCATTCCTGCAATATGAATATTGCTTGCTGTGCCTGATAGGCTGTTTTGAGGTCAATCTACTATGAGGGAACATTGCCCTGTAAAAGACAGATGTTTTTGCTCCTGCAATAAGATAGCTTGGCTATTTGTGCCTGAGGACATAAAGAATGCTTATTAAACATTATTGCCACACAGATGGAATGTCTCAGTGCTACCCAGACAGAATGAAGACAAGTGAAAGTGCACATATGAATGTTGGTTTGCTGGAGAAAAGCTATGTGCTACAAAAGAAGGAAAGGAGAGAGGGGGCAGGGAGAGGGGAGACTGGGGAAAAGAGAAGAAATGTTAAATGAGGAATGACCAGTGAATCTGAGTTGCCTTCATACAAATTTGCTTTTCCCACTTTTTTATCAGATATAAAATTTTAATTTTTCCTTTCTTTGCAAACAGAGCTGTATTTGGCATCTGAATTTCCTTATGAATGTATTCAGTCAACCATATGACACATTACACACACTAGTGCAATAACAGGCTTCAACATAAATGGTATGAGTAACCTTTTTCACAAGTTTTAGAATGCTGACATTTCATTCTTATGAGATATTGGGATGAATTGCTTAACCCTCTAAAACTAATCATTTCAAATGAATTGTAAATTAAATACATGGAAAACCAGTCTAGGAGAAGTGAACACAATAGCATTACTTTGTATAAGATAAAATATTAATTAATCTCAAAATCTATATTTGCTGCAGGAGTTATCTAATGCAGAATTTTAATAGATAGCTGTACATGTATGTATGTATGTATGTATGTATGTATGTATGTATGTATGTATGCATTGCTTGCATGTCAGCAAAATTGGCTTACAGTTCATCTTGCTAGACAGCTGTCCCACCAAATATAAGTCAGTTGCATAGTAATGATACTGAAAAAACTGGCTTAGGGACTTCCGGTTGGCTCCGCAATGGCGAAAGACGGGCTTTTTAAGCTCGCCGGCTTCAAGATCGCGTAGAGCTGACTGACAGCATAAAAACAGCTGTGAGGCGG
>JANHFO010009734.1:175831-186581 GCA_032468095.1 Pareas carinatus | reverse complement strand
TCACCACCTTGAGTTATTTGTATTTGTATTATTTGTATTCTCAGATGGCAAGAAAATATGTGTGAGAATTCTATATTAGCTTTGCTACAGCTTCAACTTGTTGTTCCTGTGGTATCTGAAAATCCAAAAGAATCTCCAAATTGAAAACCTATTTTTCTGAAATAGCATAAACTCAGTACTGTTCTCAACTCATTAACCTATATTGCTTGGGTTGAATCTCAAACTGTTCAGACCCTTACAGACTTCAGATATTAGGTTAAATTATTTACTATCAATCTTGATTGATCTGAAGTAGAGAAGTATAGAGTATCATCTGAGGTCAGCCATTATGGCTTGTAAAGAAAGATTTCTGGCTTAACACCATGTTTCCCCGAAAATAAGACCGGGTCTTATATTAATTTTTGGTCCAAAATACGCACTAGGGCGTATTTTCAAGGTAGGGCTAATTTTTGCTGCTCCGTCTCCAGTTGCAATGGTGTGCTTCCAGTAAATGTGTCCATCTGGCTGATGATCTTAACTAGGGCTTATTTTCGGGGTAGGGTTTATATTCAGGAGCAGCCTGAAAAATCATGCTAGGGATTATTTTCAGGGTAGGTCTTATTTTCAGAGAAACAGGGTATATTGGTCAATCCCATGGTTGGAGTTTATTCTATAAATCACAGTGAAACAAAATATGACTTAATATATCTAAAAACTACAAGGCAACAGAGACATATTATTCCCCATGTACTTGATTGAGAATAAGCTCCATTAACTCAATGTACAAGGTGCATTAAAAGTCACCCATAGGGAATTTATCATAGGTATTTCATTAAACGTCTGAATGGTTGTTACACACCTAGGTACATTTCCTTTTTTAAAAAAACCTTAATTAGAAATATTAATTAATGAAACACATTTGATTGTTCTATTGGATTGTACTTTTGGTACATTCTTTTACATAATTATAATTTCATTGAGAAAGGAGGCATATCGTCCCATACTTTAATTAGTTTCACTTTCAGTAACTAGATATGCACTGCAATACTCAAGTGTTATCGGTCTAAATCAGTTTGCTGAAGAATCCACAATAGGCTACTTCACATCTAATGGCAAACTCACTTTTCCCAGTTTGAGAAGACTTCTCATATAGGAGTCTCAACCCTCAAACCCTCAACAACAATCACTGAGAAACCTATGCTAAGATTTAAAGCATTGTCTATAAACCACAGGAGCTGAGTTTACACAGTCAAAACTAAACAGAAATTAAGCCAGATTTTTAAACTATGACTTAGTGAATAAACTGCATGGGTAATGCTAAACCACAGAGCATGAGTTATGAACTACAATGGTTGAGTTTGCATTGTCAAAAGTAAGCAAACCATATTATGGTTTAGAAGCATATCCAGTATTTCTCGATTCATATCTGCAGCCCAAGAGATCAGTTTTAGTTCTTCAAAGTGTCGTTTTCTGTCTCAGCAAGGCACTCATTGCAATCACACCTTTGATATGGTTATCTATAGATACAAAAGCAAAGTCTACTATTATTTTGATTTCACGTCACAGGCGGATACAGAAGAAGCATCTTAAAACTCTTGAAAGTACTTGTTGAACTATGGCCAGATGCGTCAATCAAAAGGCTGCAAATTCCCCAAGTGTCACACCGGACCGCAAAATGATCCAGGCGACCCTCATCCAATAATGCATTAGAAGTTCATAAAGGCATCAATGCATTAACCAATTTGGAAAGCAAGCACTGAAAAGTGCTATCAAAATAGAGTAGAGTCAGGGGATGGCTTTTCTTCGTAATTGGTCTGCTGGCTTTCAACCCATATAGATCTTGAAATCCTTGCACTGATTTGGGAAGAAGAGCTACATTTTCTGGGCAACACTCCCACTTGCAATGCTAATAATATTGAACTAAAACACTAGTGTGGTAATGATCTTATATATGACACCTGCCAGGAAGGAAGGATGAGGTCTTTGACAACTAATGGAAGTCAAACAAAAATCAAACTCTGACATAAGTACTTAACACGGTCCCTGTGGCCACGATCTTGCTTATTCAAAAGTAAATCCAATCAGTGAAACTTCCTAACTGAAGCTTTTTTCTTGCAGGTGCAGCCTGATTTCTTGGATGGTGTAATCAGGTGTTACACTGAAGGTTGGAGGTTACAGGGCTGTGGTGGCGAACCTATGGCATGTGTGCCAGAGGTGGCACTCAGAGTCCTCTCTATGGGCATGCACGCTGTCGCCCCATCACAGAGTTCTTTACTAGAAAGTCAGAAGGACGTAGGGCTCCCCTCCCCCTCTCCATGCATGCCTGAGGACATTTCTGACATCACCCGCCCCTCTCCCCAGCAGCTCAATGAGAACGCTTCCTCCTTTCCCTGTCTGACGTAAAGCGGGCAGTTCAAATGCAGCACAGAGTCTGTGGCAAAGGTGAGAGAGGAGAGGAGCTAGGTTGGAGGGGGGCATATCTCACAGTAGGCCGCTGATGCTGGGGTAGGCCACCGGGCACAGGACGATGCAGGGGAAGGGCGTTGACAGCCACAGGGGAGTGTGTGGAGGTCTCCGATGGATGCAGGCTATAGCCGATAACCACGGGGGGCAGTGCGTGTTGCCATGCTGGCGGATTTTGTGTTGCAGTTTGGACACTCGGTCTCTAAAAGTGAGGTTGTCCCTCACTGTTATACGGGATTCATAGCTTCCTGTGAAATCTCTCTTAATCACATCAGTGTCACTCTTGTTTCCAGGAAGAGGGGGGAAAGGGAAAGGTTCCCCACACAAATGCATGCTAGTCAAGCCGACTCTAGGGATGGTGCTCATCTCTGTTTCAAACCACTTTCCAAAGATGATCCCGCGGTCATAGGGTCGGCATGACTAAACGCCTAAGGTGCATGGGACCCTGTTACCTTCCCACTGAAGTGGTCCCTATTTTTCTACTCGCATTTTTACATGCTTTTGAACTGCTAGGATGGCAGAAGCTGGGGCAAGTAACAGGATCTCCCTCCATTAATAATACAATAATATAATAATATAATATTTATTTAGTCAAGCATATATGAGAAAAACAAGTATAGGTAAAGACATACTATATAAACATATAGGTATAAACAGGTATAAGCATATGCATAACAAATGAGCATGAACAAACGGGAACAATAGGACAGGGATGGTAGGCATGCTGGTGCACTTATGCACGCCTCCTTACAGACCTCTTAGGAATGGAGTGAGGTCCACCGTAAACAGTTTAAGGTTAAAGTTTTGAGGGGTAGATGATGTAACAACAGCGTCAGGTAGTGAGTTCCAGGCATTGACCACTGTGTTGCTAAAGACATATTTTCTGGAATCGAGTCTGGAGCGGTTCACTTTGAGTTTGTATCTGTTGTTAGCCTGTGTGTTATTGAGGTTGAGATTGAAGTATTCATTCATAGGTAGAACATTGTAACAGACAATTTTGTGTACTAAGTTTAGGTCAGACCATAGGTGATGTAATTCTAAGTTGTCTAAGTCCAGGATTTCAAGACTGGTGGCATAAGGTATTCTATTTTGGGCTGAGGAATGGAGTACTCTTCTCGTAAAATACCTCTGGACTCGTTCAATTGTATTAATGTCCGTTATACAATGTGGATTTCAAGCAGATGAGTTGCAATCAAGAATTGGCCTGGCGAAGATTTTATATGCCCTGGTTTGCAGTTCAAAAGAAGCTTCACAAGATTAGGTTAACAACTCTTAATGCTTTTTTGGCAATGCTGTTACTGTGAGCTCTGGGGCTTAGATCTTTCGAGATGAGTATTTCTAGGTCCTTGACACAGCATTAGGGATTCGAACTGCCGATCTTCCAATTGACAAGCTCAGCATCTTTATCAACTGAGCCAATGCCCCCCTAGGAAGAGAAAACTTTACCCTAAAAATGAAGTAAAGCTAATCCTCAATTTCTGATCATTCGCTTAGTAATCATTCACAGTTGTAACAGTGCTAAAAAAAGTGACTTTATGACCGGACCTCACATATTTGAGCATTGCAGTGACTCACAGTCACATAATCAAAATTTACGCACTTGGCAACCAGCATATATTTATAATGGTTGCAGCATCTCAGTGTCATCTGATTGCCATTTATGACCTTCATGGCAAAAAAGGTCATAAAATCAGATGCAATTATGAGATGACTCACTTAAAAATCACATTGCTTAGCAATGAAAATTCAAATCCCAAATGTGATCTTAAGTCAAAGACTATCTGTAGGTAAATAGCACTTTGATAGCAAATTAAATTACCTGTGCTTTCCAATTAACAAAACCTGGTACAGTAGTTTTTTTGTACCAGGGCAAAGTTCATTTTTAAGCAACCATGTTTCATACGATAGATAGAGGTACGTAATTTCTAGCCAATAGAGGTCCATAAAACGTTTCTTGAAATATTATATGAATGCTTTTGTTAAATTTGTCACGCATTTGAGTTCAATACTGAATGCATCTATGGATATTCCATTTGCTAAATTAACTTTTCCTTAATAAGATTCACCAAAGATATAAATATACCTTTGTTTCAGACATACTATTTATTTATTATTTATGCTTATATACCACTTCACAGTGCTTTACAGCCTTCTCTATGCAATTTACAGAGTCAGCATATTGACCCCAACAATCTGGGTTCTCATTTTACTGACCTTGGAAGGATGAAAGGCTCAGTCAATCTTGAGCCAGTGAGAATCAAACTGCTAACAGTGTCAGCAAAATTAGTCTGCAATACTGCATTCTAATAGCTGTGCCACCAATCAGTGGTTAGTTTCATAGGGTTGGAAAAGACCATTCCAGTCAAATGGGTGTCCGCCGCGCTCTCGAGACCCATCTCTTCATCCAGGCTGGGCTGGTCTGATCCCCAGGGTTTTTTAGTTGTGTCGGTTCCTTAAAGGAGGGGTATTAGTGGGTTTTTAGGGGGTCCACTGGGTTTTAAACTTTAACGTTTTTAAGGATTTCGCAGCCTTAGGTTTAATATTTTTTAAATAGCTTTTAATATTGTACTATATGATTTTTAAGTGGCTGTACATCGCCCTGGGTCCTTCAGGAGAAAGGCGGTATATAAATCTAATAATAATAAATAAATAATAAATAAATAAATGTTTGTTTGAAAATCTCTACTGACTGAATATTTCAAGGGCTTCTCCACTGCTTAAAAGGTCTAGAAATCTCTCGTTTTAAGTTTGAATCTTCCTCTGTAAAATTTACCAATCCCTTTATGAAACACAAACTGACTTTCCTATTCCTAATGGGGGGAAAAAACTATTTTATATTTTTATTATTTTATCATTTAAAACTGTAAACAGCTCAATGGGCACTTTTTGAAAAGCATCATGAAAGCAAACGAGAATGAAACCTGCCCCTTGGAGAAAGAGATTCTCACTTCTCCATCAAAATAGGCAGAATGCCTCATCATCATTAAAACTGCATTGGGCTTCAACAAGATGCGGTAACTTAGTCCAACCTGCCAAGAGACATTCAAGAAACATGACTTCTTAAGAGCATCAGTTAAGCTTTGATTCTTCACTGTAAAGAGTCTGATGTTGTCACGGTAGTGTTTAACAACAAAAAGAGGTGTGCGTTAGGTTGCAATGGTGGCGGTAGGGAAATGGAACATTGAATTATCTTAGCAGCAAAGATCAGTATGCTTAAAAAGTATGCAGGCAAATGTAGGAATATGAATGTATAAGATTTCATCGGTATTTCAGTTCTAAATATTAATCTTTATTCAGGCTTATTTGCAGGTAAGTGAGCACAGAATAGCATCTATAATTAATGTGGGTGTTTTTCCATCTCTGCAAGCCAAACAGACTAGTCAAAATTCACTTCCAGCACCAAAATGTCTCCCTCTATAGTCCTTGTATTCCACTTTGCATTTTAAAAGCCAAACCACAGAGCTCTTGTGTTGACACGTTAAATGAGTGTGGCTTCTAATTGCCACAGTATTTTTTTAACAGAAAAATCCATTTCAGTGCAGCAAGGATGCCAAACGTATTTGTCGGTTTTGAAGGATTCAGCAAAATCCTAGAAGTTTTGTTCCATAGTTGTTGGATGGAGCTAACCATGACACCATCTTTCGTGCACTATTCCTCTTATTTTATTTTTCCCTTGCTGGAAACAGGTTTTTATTTAATCACCAGACTGTTAGAAAACTAATTCTGAGGGGGGAATTGCCCAGCCTGCTTCAAGTGGTATGTATCATGGAGATCGGTATATGTAAAAGCCTCTCGAGAAATCAAGAAACGCTAGTTAAAAGAAACTTGGTTCATGATCCAAAATCCACAGAGCCAAAACTTACATTAGGCCAATTGACATTTTACAAAATAGCTGAAACCTTTCAGTTTCCAGAAATCTTTCAACAAGCAAGATGGTGAGAAAAAATTGGAGCACGGTTCACTGATCAGTCACTTTTTTTCCTTCTTCCTTCCCAACCCTTCATTTTCCTGGTTCCTAAACCACCAAGAGTGAAGAAGAGTCCTTCAAAATGCAAATGTTTTCAACGGTTTTATAAAACTGAAAGCTCCCTAATTGTATTCTCTCTATATACTTTGGATGTTTTATTTCTGTGTCTTACAGCAAGCATGTTTCCTATTGCTTTGGTTAAAAACGATATGTGAAATCAAAACATAACAAGTTGAAGCAGTCTTCTTCGACAAGGCGCCCTCCATTTGTCTTTTATTTATTTATGAAAATTTATATGACCTCCCATATCACTCTCAGTAATTCCGACCAGCTTACAAGGATAAAAGTCCAATACAAAAACAATAAAAAAGAGATAACCTCCTCACTCTCCTGGCGACAACTATTAAATGAGCCACTTGATGGGTTTCATCCCACTCTGGGGTCCCCGGGTCTATTGGCAAAGCCATGTCTTCAGGGCCTTGGGAAAGGATGTCAAAAGGGGGGAGGGGAGAATTTTCCCTCAATGGGGATGATGTTCCACAGGGAGGGAGTCACCACAAAGAAAGCCCTTCTTTTTGGTCCTGCTAGATCAGTGGTTCCCAAAGGGGGCGGTACCACCCCCTGGAGGCGGTGGGATGGCTTAGGGGGGCGCTAGGAGGCCAGGTGGACTACGCCCCCAGATTTCACTGCATCCCACCCCACAGGAGAGCCCGGAGCTCAGCCCACCTCACAGGAGAGCCCGGAGCTCAGCCTGTGCGCCCAAAGTGCCCAGAGCTTGGCCCACTCCACGGGAGCGTCCGGAGCTCAGCCTTGAGTTAGGACCGGCTGGCGAGCGAGCGGTGAGGGGGAAGTGGAGTCGGAGAAGGTATGTTTTTATTTGTGTGTGCGTGTCTGTGTGTCTCTCTTTGTATGTTACATCTCTCCTTTCCTATAAGGAGCCAGGTAGTGACATATTTTCCCCACAATGAGTCTGTGAATTATGCTGGGTTAAAAGAGTGTACCTGGCCTGAATTTACCCTATGAGCCTCCACACTTGAAGTTCTCCACAATTCTAGATGCCTTAGCACACTAGAGTTGCACATTACCCAAAACCAAAGATCTGATGATTTTAGAAATAGTGGAATGTGTAAAATATCTAGGGGTGCCCACAGTTAGCTAATGCAAGGGTCCCCAAATTTTTTGTCTCATCTACCTGTTCATGAACTTCCAGATTGTTCATCAACCTCACACTTATTATATGAAAAGAACGTACCACAACTTACAAATTATAAGTGAATAGAGAACAACGGATAGTTCCATAAACCCCCGACTACTCTAATGTATGGAAAAGAGTCTTCCCATTTTAAAAAATAGAAATAAAAATAAATAAAAGATACTTTTCAAAGGAACAGGAGAACATGTACGTAACCTTTTCTTCTCATACTGTTTTTCTACAAATCAAAAATATGTTTGAATCCTGTTCGGAAGAAAAAAAGAAAGCAGTGCTAAATTTCACCTTACCAAAAATAACTTCCTTTCTATTTGGAGTTGAACAAGGACTCTTTGGCTGTGATGCAGCCAAACATAAAAAAATATAACATGAACCCTCCATATAACTATATCTCAACACATTATACAAATTCAATAAAGTCCTTCTGATATATGTCTAAGAGCACAAACAAAAAGAAATGTTTGCAGAAATTTGACATCACGAGGCTACCGTATCTACTCAGAATATATCTTTTTTTAAAAAAACACTTTTATTTATTTTATTTATTTATTTAGATTTATATACCGCCCTCTCCTTAAGGACTCAGGGCGGTGTACAGATAACTTTCCTGGTACATACTACGACATTCATATTCCAGTGTATTGTGTTTTTAAATAGATGCTTTTTAAAAGTCCTTAATGAAAAAGAAATACACTTGCCTTCTGTGTTGGGTGCGGCCACTCCAAGGAGCTACTCTATGCCAGGAATGTTATTTCAGTTAGAAAGTGGCATTATGGACTATCTGAAAATCTACCCAGTGGTATGCCAGGGTAGATCTAATTCCCAGTATGCATCCCCTTCTTTGCATGCACATATATGTAGAGGACTTTTTAAAAGAGGAATCTTACTCCCTTCGTTTTAGCATTTGCACACAATTCCAGTTATACGCTCAAATTAACCCTGAACATCCTCAAGCGCATTTCTTTAAATTAGCTAAATACAACACATTTTAACATAATTCAATGTAACAAATGCCCAGATTGACACTATAAAGAGACACCAGATAAGTCAATTGTCAACACCAATTCTATTTGGCCAACAGCTAAACATCCAACAAGGAGCTAAGTTGGATTCAATTGCTTTTAGACTAGCTTTTCATCCCAGAAGCACAACTGCTCATCTAAGATCAACCAGTGAACATGGCATCAATTAAAACCAGCTTATGGAGATTTTTTTTTTCAAGTGAGATGGGAGGAAGGAGGGGGATAATTTGCACAACATGGGTTAGATGTCTATTCATTTAGGCTTTCTTGCAACACGGCACTTAAACCTACTTGTAAAATGCATTTTTTTATTATTGTCCCTCAGTGTCTACCCTGAGGTCTACAACAATTCTACATTTAATGAAAGATACAATGTATTGGTTTCTTTAAAGGAAAAAAATGCATAATTGCTGTCATTTGTAATAAAATAAAATATTGAATAACTTTAGTTTGGAATTGGGATTGGGGAGACGGGAAAAAAAGAAAAGCATTTCTAAAGGGGGGGAACCCTCCATAACTTACATCTCATTGACTACGCTAGAGATGATGGAAATTAGACTCCGATAAAGCTTGAGGACATCAAGTTGTGGATATTTATGTTAAATGAAACCGCAGCTGGCTTTGAAAAATGTACTGTCAAGCTTTGAAAATACCCTAACAAAGAAAAATATTGCTGGAGCCCACTATATTTTAATCAAGATTTCCTTTATGAAGTAAGAAGTTGAATATATAGTCTCTACAAACCTTTTCCAAGATCAACTGAAATAAAAAGCATAACAACGTTATGATCCACACAGACTTGCAGTCCTAATGTTCAGCCAGTTCCACCAGCTGCAGTTTGTTGTTGACAGGAATAGATTACTAAAGTGAAACATTAAAATATCGACGGCATTGTGCCGTAAGATTAGCTTGCTTGTAAGGATATCTGTTTTAAACTGAACTCTTAACTCATCCCACTGTTGAGTAATGTAGTTCTAGCAAAATAGCATTTAAGTCATCTTATGTCATTTCCAGTGTCCCAGTATGCTGCTACGGAAGATTTATTTAAACAAATGCAAGCCTTGTTCAGGCCATCTAAACAGAAGTAGTTACAACACAGTCTCACCACAACTTCAGATATAAAGTCTCAGAGACTAACCAGACACATTTTTCTACTTCTTACTAATAGAGCATCCACTAATCAAGAATAGCTTGAACTATGAAGATCATGAGCTCCTCTTTGTGGCTATCATTACTGGGAGCCTCATCTAAACTAGCCCATGACAGTTACAAAGCAACTGGTCCCATGTTCAAACCTTGCACAAAAGAATGAACTAATAAAAATCGACCAAGATTTGAAACAAGCTTTCGCGGCATCTACCCTCAAATATAATCAAAGTCAAGAAATGTCATTACATCAAAGGCCTAATCAACCCATAACATTATCCGGCTCAAAATTAATCAAAGAACATGAACAAATGGCCTTCACTTTATTATATTCTGTTGTGAGAGCAACATTCATAGTCCATAGGTTTGGCCTCATTTTTACATGAGATGTTAATACAACAATCCTTGGAACACATTATTTCCATTTCCAGTGACATACAGAATGAAAACGGCAGGTGCCCAGTTGTGGTTAAAGTTTGTGTATGAGCACTATATTCTCTCGAATATTGCAGAGCAACAAATTTGTCTTTTTCAGTCTTCAGCAGGGAGGATCATCCAAACAGCCTAATATCAACAACAAATAATGCCATCAATTGGACAATTCATAGAAAGGGCATGGATATCATGGCTTTATTGTCTTAGAAATATAACACTATAATCTTGGATGTGTTTAATCAGAAATAAGCCTACTAAATTCTCTCAAACCTGGTTCCAGGAAAAAAATAAATGTAGTAGTCTCTCTTTTATGATGTATTTCAAGCATAGAGTGCTTTCAGTTTCTTCAGCTGAGTCAATTTGGAAATATGGGGTTAGAATTCCAATGTAGCAGCTATGCCATGGAAGTAATGTCCCGGTGTCTGGAAGCCGTGCGGACCTGGATGGGGATGAACAAACTCAGGCTCAACCCCTCCAAGACTGAGTGGCTGTGGTTACCGGCGTCCCGATATGGCCAGCTTGAACCAT
>JANHFO010009734.1:147230-163554 GCA_032468095.1 Pareas carinatus | reverse complement strand
TCTTGCAGTAATGTCATTGGAGCCAAAAATCCATAAACCTATTTCAAACAAGCAGGAACAAATATCACACTAAAAATATGCAATACTTAAATAAGCTTCTATTATTTTGTAATAAACTAACTTTAATAATTTTGCTACAATTAAACAACATTTAAAGATTTTGTTATGATTAAATAAGCATTTATGATTTTGTTATAAATAAGCTTTTTTAATTTTGCTATATTAAATAGGTGCCTTTTATATTAATAAAATGGAAGTTTTATTATCGTTATTTTACAAATATATTTATCTTTTAAAAAAAATCTTATTAGTGGTCCACAGGATTTAAAATTATGAATTTGGTGACCTCAGGAGATGGCGACCACGGCTCTATAAGCTTCAGTTCTTGCCTCTACTATGCATGTTAATTTGCCTTATTACTAGCTCTCTACTATACAGATGATATAAAATTATTACCAATATCAGCTTCAATATCCATTATTTTCTTCCTTACTCCATTGCACTTTTTGGTCTTGGATTTTAATCATATTGCCGGTTACTCATTTCAGAAATTAAAAAAAACCTCTTTTGTAAATCATCAGTAGGCCTATTGCCTAACAGGGATTCTGATTCTCCTTTTTTCTGCCAGAAAACATAGCTGTTATTATTTCTGAAGTGTTTGTTACATACTTATTTTGCAATTGTGTCTCTATTGATTAAGTAGTTGTAACAGCTGTCTTATCTAACATATTTAAAAATAAATTGACAGGTATAGACTTCAAAAGCACAGTAAAAATTGTAATGCTTTTTATTCATGAATTAAAAGGTTCAAATTAACATCTTATATTGAGCCAATCTTTCTATGTAGCACGATAAAAGCAAAAAAAAAACCCTTTTCAAATTCAGAGCCAAATATACTATAGATCTATTACACCATTGAAGATTTTAAAAAAAACAAAGGGGAAAAGCAAAGTGTTTTTCTGTGGTTAATCTGGATCTTACTGTGGATCAGAATAGAGGAAATACCACATGAGATGCTATGAATTCTTTATTAAAAAAAGAATAAACATATTTTTTTAATTAAATATTTTTAGAAACAAGGAATTTTTCAGTAGAAGAATTACACTGCAAAGTTCTCCCTTTACATGAACATCTGTTTATAAAAGAATAACCAGATTTTCCCAGAGTTATTTGTTTCACTGTAGGAGAAAAATCTCAGCAAAAAACTGGCTAAAGAATAAAACAGGAACTTACCTGGCTCAGTAGTGCCCTTGATCAAAGTTACATATTCTTTTTTTAAATCAAACTGTGGCAGGTTTTTTTTCTTTAAAAAAGGGTCATCTTCACACTTGAGATGAATAGATATGCAAGTTTACCGCTTGTTCCAATTTTGTCACAGTTAATTTTACGCTTCCACTTTTGTTTCTACTACTAATTACTGAGATCATGTAAGCTCTCTCAGGTAATTATCTCGAGTTATTCAGAATCATCTGGAAATAGCTACCTTATTGCTCAGTACCAAATAATTGAGGAATTTCCAGTTTCTTAACATGCTTCACTACAGAAAAATGAGCAGCTAATGCTGTGGGCTATACAGTCAGCTCAGTTCTTGTTTACCTTTCTACACAAGGAATGAAGTATGAATAGAATCTACAGAAGACGCTGTCTAACCTAGAACTATATCTATTGATTTGATGTACCTGAACCCCGCCCCCCCTGTAATAGATTTTAAGTTGTTAATTCATGTATATCATTAGATCTGCTGAAGCAACTAATCCTGAAGGGCTTTTGAAACTATAAATGCAGTCAGAGGATCAGCCATCCAGTCCAACACTGACATAAAGAAGTGACTTGGAAATTTACAACAGATATTTTGACGAGCTAAAAAAAACACCTTATTTTTCTCATGACACTGATTTTTAAATTTCCTGACAAAACCTTTATAGATGTTTTGCTGATAGAAAAATTGACAAGATTGTTAAATTATTAAAAATTAAATTATTAAAATTAGCGCTCATTCATTAAGCACTGCTGGCACCTAGACAGGCTCCTCTATATGGAAACTTTCAATGAGTTTCATATTCTCTTTAATCTTGCCCTGTTCTGTCAAAGGGCCAGCTTAACAAAGATGCTATTTATTATATCTGTTACTGACAGAAGTACTTTCCATTTATTTTCTCCATATTTAATCATTACTAACCACACTCACTGACTTTATCATTTCTACATTAAAAGCAATTCTTTGTCATGTAACTATTAATATTTTATATCTTTTTAAAGTTGTAATGACTAATTACACAAAACTATCTTAAAGCAGATATCATAAATATTTAGGATACAGACTTTTCCTACTTATAGTAGTTTAATGATGGTTTCAGTAAGCTGATATGTACAGTTGGTTTGTATGGGGAAGGAAACACAAAGTTATTTTATAGGGAAAGTAAAATCTTTTTTCAATTTCAACTAATGTAATTCAAAACTTTTCTCAAGATCAATTCTTCTTAGCTACAGGAAAATAATCAAAAAAGATGGTGTCACAAAATTAGTTGCCTGAATAAAAATGGATGTTCTCACTCATTTCTGGCTACAGTCTCATCCAGTACTTGCAACAGCCTGATTTTGTGTGTGTGAGTGTTTGTATGTGAAATCCCTATCAGTTTATCCATGTGGCAAGACTATTCTTGACTGAAAATATGGATATCATTTTAAGTTGAAATGTGGATAAAATTTGTAATATATTCTTTTTAGCAATATTATACATGAATTTTTTTTAAAAAATCACGAGGGGTTTTTCACAGTTGAAATTTAAGTAATTCTTTTAAATTTAAATTGGATTTTTTAAGCTTTCAAGAAATCACTGGTTTTGCTGTCTTGAATAAAATCTTTTCACAAATCCAATTAAAGATAGCCAACCAATTAAAAGTAGCCAGTTTTATTCTGATTAATATGTACTGCAAAATTCACATAACACCTTTTCAAAACAGCACATAATTAAATTATCAAATGAAAGTTTTCTTTTGCTTTTAGAAACATTTCAGTAGAAGCCGGAATCTTGAGTAGCCCAGTTAGGTGCCTTTAAAAAAAAAAGTAAAAAAAAAAAATTAGAAAACAGTATGTCTTTCATTCCTAACCAATGAAACAAGTATAAGTACAGCTTTAGAGCCTGTTGGTTTTGAATATCAGAATATACATTTTTCCTAAAAGGAAGGCAACTATGAATCCCATAAAAAGGAGTAGATGTAAAAAAGAAACACAGGCAAAATTGCTTTGCAATATGTAGGTTTTGCCTTTTAAACTTAAGGCTATTAATTCCACATGTTTATAAATTCAATAAATTCAAATAAATTCAAATGTCTTCCTTATTTTGCTTATATTAATTAATTTAGTTCAATTATTCACCTGACCTTTCTGAAACCTATGTCTTTGAATTACTGAGGATAATAATTGGACCAAATTTCTTCTTATATACTGTCTTCATTTCTTGCATTCATTTTTTTAAAAAAGCACTATATATCTTCTGCTTACCTCAGCCCTACTGCCTTGGTTTAGTTTTTTCTCAATATTCATAGCCAGCATCTGACTCCGGAAAGACAAGCTTTTGGTTTTTTCAATCACTTGCTGATAAGGAGATACTGCATTGTTTCCCATAACCACATGGCCCTTAAAGAAATGCCATAAACATATTACAATACTTACAAATGTATTACAGGCTGTATATTTAGCAGAAGTCACATTCAAAACTGAAGGGTTTATATAGATTTTCATGGGTAGAAATTAATACCTACGCTATTCTTCATACATTAGTACATTGTACCTTACGTTTTTTAAACTACTTATCAGTAATTTTCTCTCAAATGTTCAAAGTATAACCAGATGATTCCTTAATTTTAGAGGGACAAAACCCTTAATGACAGGATCTAGATCAATTAATTTTAGCATTCATCCTTGCATTTGATTCCTTGTTCCCAAATGCATTAATTCAATTCCTTACTTATTTTATTTTATATCTGGTTTCCTTTGCAACTTAGACCATACATTGGGTTTTTTTTAAAAAAAACAGGAGTGGAATGGGCAGTCTCCATTATGGCAATCAGCTCCCATCTCAGACTCCTCCTCCCAAACTCAACATCCTAAAACTATACAGCCCAAACAAGATCACTTTGTTGCCAAACTTTAGCAACAAACTTTCTGAGATACTTGGTTAATGGCTAATTTTTTAATGGGAGACAACACTAGTGTATTTTAACAGAAAAGTTATATAATACATAGTACTATCGTCTCTAAATCATTCAAAGCTTTTACTACATATTTATCTTAGGATGGTACTATATACTAATTATCTCAGAATTAAATACATATAAAGAGAGTAAAAGCGAGATGCTCTGTATTCTAGTAGCTAGTAAATTTTAAGAATTCACTTTAAGACAGATCACAGTTACATAGAACCTACCAATTTTGAATCTATCTTGGCATCTAGTCTTGCATTTCGGATTAAATTCACAATCCATCGCTCAGCTTCTTCAGGTGTCATATTTAATTTATCTGCCAACATACTGAGGAAAGAAATTTTAAAAAAATAGAATCATGTTCTCGTTTTAATCTTTGTACTATTTTATGGGTTGCAATCATATTGATTTGTGCTGAATAACTACATTTCACAATTTCTACATTGCTTCCAGTTTTGTTTTAATCTTGACCCAGCATCAACCAGAGAAGATGGAAAAGCAAAGCTCCTTTGTACCAAAACTGACTTTTCCAGAAAGTCTAAAGATTAAAACTTAAATTGTAATTTTAAAATATAATTTAGAATTTCTAAATGTAACAAAAAGGAGAAGTGATCTATCATATATATATCTTAAAGGAGAGTTGTTATTTGTTTGCAGATCTTTAACAGGATACTTTAAAATCTACAGTATAATCCTGCAATTGTCGCCAAGTAAACTATGAAAAATAAACAGTAAGGTAATCATAAAAACAAGTAGTTATTATTTTGTAACTCAACAAGTCTATCTTGTTGCTCATCCAATTTATTTTAAGGCAGTCTAATTGGTCTAAGATCATTGCCTCCTGCCTCATCCCTCCCTGGCAACTAGAAGGGGAAGAAATAGAAGCAGTGACACTCATTATCTTGGGCTCCAAAATTACTGCAGACAGTGACTGTAGCCAGGAAATTAAAAGACGCTTGTTTCTTGGGAGGAAAGCTATGGCAAACCTAGACTGCATTTCAAAAACCAAAGACATCACTTTGTCAACAAAGATCCATATAGTAAAAGCCATGGTTTCCCATGTTGCAATGTATGGCTGTGAGAGTTGGGCAATAAGGAAGGCTTAATGTCGAAGAATCGATGCCTTTGAGTTGTGGTGCTGGAGAGACCCTTGAGAGTCCCTTGGACTGCAAGATGATCAAATCAGTCAGTCTTGGAAGAAATCTACCCTGACTGCTCATTAGAAATACAAATGATGAAGCTGACTCAGATATTTTGACCACCTAATGAGAGGAGAGGACTCATTAGAAAAGGCTGGGAAAGATGGGAGGCCAAAAGGGAAGGGGACCGCAGAGAATTAGATGGCTGGATGGTGTCACCGACGCAACATGCATGAGTTTGGGCCAACTGTGGGAGGCTGTGAGGGACAGAAAGGCCTGGCGGGCTATGGTCCATGGGGTCACAAAGAGTCAGACATGACTTAGTGAATGAACAACAGCAATTGCACATTCCAAATTTTGGGGGGGAAACCAGGATGACTGATAGATATTATAAGATACTCAGTGAAAATTAAATTAGATATTATCCTATAGACTATACACTTGCCACCGAGACTCCACGGATAGTTATATACATGTAAATGTATATAAATATATATTTTATAAATATATATGGATTTTTTTAAAAAAATATTCCTGAGAGGTAAAGGAATTTGTTTTAATGGAATGACCAGACAGTTTTAGCCAATATTCAAACAACACATAACTATAACAAATCTTCGTAAACTTTATCCCATCTGCTGAATGTCTATCTTGCTTCGGTTGAAATGATCGCTCTAAGGAAGGTTTTGTATTAATTCAAGCAATAAAGCATTGAAAATCTCTTTCTTTATCAGATCACTTGTCCTGAGACCTAAGAATGTCCAAAGAACTACTGGTTCAGATTTTCAAGGGTATCACTTCATGACTAAACTTATTCCAATATCTTGTTCTTTATAACATCAAACAGCATTTGCTGTTTTGTTAATATACTTTCTGCAGATGACATTTTCCAACAACTTCTTAGCATTTCCTTTAGTTTTCTATTAATTCAAAAATTATAAAGCATATTTTTGTTAGCTTCTAGGATTTTGTAAAGATTTTTTTGTTAATTTGAAACATGGTCAATAGCCAACACTAAAGTTGTAGGACTATAGCATTTACTGATTTTATATGTATGCTCTCATTATAACTATTATACTTGTGTGCAAAGAATTTTTTTGCCTTCACAATTTTCTCTTTTATTTGCTATAAAGAAATTCAGGAGAGGACATGCGCTATTTCTGTCAGATAGCAAAGCCACATGGAATTTAAAAGTTTAGATCACAAACAAATTATGTTTAAACTACAATCATCTGATGATTTCTTCCTTTTTGGTAATTCAGTTACAAATTGAGTACAATTAGTACTCAATATTTATCTGATGTTTATCTGATTGTAGAAATTAACATTTCAAATGCGCTTCATATTTTCTTACTTTATGCTGATACATTGATGGATCCGGCAGAAAGTTTCAAACACAAAGAGTCGTGCATTCTCAATGAAGTCTTCAAGACAGGCCACCAAAAAGAAGTCATTCACAAGAACCTGTTAAGACAATACACAATATATTTTCAGACCTGGGCAAAGCAATGGGGGAAACCAAGATTATATGGACTACTTGCAAGTAAGCACTTCCTCCTTTAAATGACAATGTGCCTCAAAGATGCAAATCCAAAACTTAAAATGCATTCTAACCATACCTCATCATCTTCCCCTTGACTTCTGGAAAAGGAGTCAGAAACATTATACTACTGAGCTTCAGAGATTTCTATTCACATAGTCTTGGCTAAAACATAAACATAATATATTGCATTGTCAAGTTTAAATAAAGACAACTACTGACTTGGCTTCAGAATTTAATCACTTAAATGATGTGCTCTTTTGTTACAGGATAAATTTTGTCAATCTTTTTTTTAAATAAAATGCTATTTGAATGACCTCAAACTGCTACTGGTATTTAATTGTCATTTTCCACAACTCTTCAAATATGTATCTATGTCCAGAGAAAACATAACTAGTGGATATATATTGACTTTTAAATGTTAAAAATATTTTTTTAAAAGCTTACCAATTCACATTCTCTCAGCTTTTTTTGGGCTCCATCAAAGTCAACGTTCACATACAAACATTCTACAAACTCAGTTATTGGATCCTTGTAGGTGTAAGATTCCTGCATATTTTAAGAGTAGTTGTACAATATAGTAAATACATATGTAAATACTCAGTGCCCAAATGATTTATAGTAAAACAAGTTAGAACAAAAACAAGGAAATCAGTTTTACAGTACCGCTAAGATAAAATAGCCATTTGAAAAGTGGCCTTAAATATTAATCAGTGGTTTGCTATGAACTCAGAACACACAAAGGCTTGCATTATTGGTAGTTTTAATTATAGGTTGTTCTCTTTAAATTATACACTCTCAATTAAGATCACATATTTTAAATTATATTTCTTCTTCAAATATATAGTGTATTCATTATTTCCCTTTATATGGTTTCCCATTTCAAATTCATGATTCTGGGCAGCTAACAATGTTATCTTTATAACAAATTGAACTGTTCGAGACTTGTGTCTTCATGAATTTTTCTTCTATGCACAGTGCGCACTCCCCAACAGATTTGTCAGAAAACCTTTCCTTTCAGAATCAACATTTCCTATAGGATACTATACTACAAAATACTCCCACAAATGCAGGCCAGTGATTGCAGATAAGATTTGGTAATTTGCACACACAAAAAAGTATTTTTCCTAACAAATTCATTCAAGACCATGTTGCAAAAACAAACACACCTCAACAAAAGTCTTAGAAGCAAAGTTACACTGTGGACAACAAAATCCTAATTTAACAATACAACTACAGGTGACTTTAACGATTTATTAAACAGGTTGTCCAGCAGACAGTTGATAATAAAAGGATGTTACTTAACAAAAAAAAATCCTTCCCATTTCACACTGTCAGCAATGGCACCACATGGGAGAGAAACTACACAAGACCCGAGAAAGAAAACAATTTATTTACACAAGAAAGGGGAAGGCTACAAGAAGCTTTACTTATCAGTCAGAACACTGTAGCAAAAGCGATACAAAGTTTTAACAAAAATGCAACTGCAACCATCTCACAGAGACATTCAGGCCATCTACAGAAGTTAACACCTCAAAAGAAGCGCCTTCTGATAAGATGATTTTTAAAAAATCACCATGTAAGTTCACTGCAGTTAGCTTAAGAAGTAGAAAGTCAAATTGGGGTAACTGTTTCTCGTGACACAATACAGCACACACTGTAAAGAAATGGCATGCATGGGTGTCGTCCCTCTCCTAAAGCCCACGAACAAAAAAAGTCCACCTAGAATTTGCCAGGGTCAATGCTGAAAAAAGAAGACGACTACCAGGACACTGTACTCTGGAGCGATGAGATCAAGATAAATGTTTCTGGAACTGATGGCTTCAAAACTGTATGGCGTCGCAAAGTTGAGTACAAAGAAAAATGCATGGTGCATGGTACAATGCAACATGGTGGTGACAGTATCCTTCTGTGGGGCTGAATGAATGCTGCTGGTGTCGGGGAGCTGCATTTCATTGATGGTATCATGAATTTACAGATGTACTGCTCTATACTGAAAGAGAAGATGCTACCATCACTCTGTGCCCTTGCCTTTTTCCAACACGACAATGATCCAAATCACAATATAAGGACACTGTTGTATTTCTGAAGAACAGGGTGAAAGTGATTCAGTGGCCAAGTATGTCTCCTGCTCTGAACCCAATCACACTCCATCCAGCATCCAGGCTCTAAAAGAAGCCGTTCTTGAAGAATGGAAAAACATAGAAGTTGCAATATGTCGCCAACTTGTTCATTCCATGCTTAGAAGATTTGATGCTTTCCTTACAAATCATGGAGGGAATACAAAATACTAGATGCAGTAGTCTTTGTTATGCAGTTTATTCATTTTTGCATTAACTAATTTGAGTACAACTGAAGACTTTGTAATCCAAGTTTTTTGTAATCCAAGTATTAATCACCTTACTTTCATGTAGTGAGCTAAACAATTGTTCTTTCTACACAACTCAACTTTTGTCAACATTTTGGAAATTGTTCTTATGTTCATGGTGATATTGATTGAAATCTTATTTTTCAAAGGGAGTGTACTCATTTATGCTGAGCACTGTATTTTCCCTGGAAACCATACCAAAAGTGCCTTGTTCAATGCCTTGTTCCATGATTTTTTATGTTGTATAAGTGCTATGGTTATTACAACGGAGTTGGGAGTTTCAGACACGTGAAAAGTAAGTAAGTAGGTAAGTAAGTAAATAAATGATTATTTTGCAGTGTTCTTCCCTCCTAACATCACTTTCTTAGCTTCTGATGTATTTAAAGAATGGTCTGGTATCAATAGCAAGAGAACACTTTATGTTCAAGTTAGACAGGAAAAAAAAGACCTCTACTTTTATTTTCTGTTTTTGTATTGATACTTGTTTTAAAATTTGCAAAACTGCTCAAAGTCACTGCAATACATTAAATCTTCATCTTCATCATCACCATCCAGCATTGCTTAATATAAAACTGTGGAACATTAATCTTTTGTAATCAAATGTTCTCTCTAGATGAGGGGTCCCCAACCTGTGGGCCACAGTCCATTACCGGGACATTGACTGTTGGCAACTGAGCTGCGTGAGTGGTGGACTGTCACGAAACAACCCCCCTTCCCCGTCCGTATCAGGCCAGACAGGGGAACACTGCTCTAGATGTATTTAATAAGAACACCCATGATTTGCCATGCAACACATTTATGAACATGCTTCTAGGAATAATAGGAATTATACACAGATATATTTAAAGGGTATATTCAACCAGTTGGCGCTAGTGAATGTAAACTGAAACAGATCATGATTAACATAAGGTAGAGCTAATTTAATTGAATTAAGGCAGTAAGAACACCAGAGGTGTTCCACTTAGGATTTGAGTCCTCAACTCCAAAATCATCTCTTGTTCAAATACGCCTTGCTAAGACAAGAAATGCAGAAAAAAACTTCATCTGGGAGAAAGAGGCCCAATCTGAAGATACAATTTCTAAGTCACCTTGGGGCTACTTCTATTTATTTTTTAATAGTCACCACATACATTAAATGGATTGCTTGGCTTCTATCTTTTGGTTTAGTTCTCCCATCTAAATGTATGCATTTAAATGCATTTTCAAAGGATATGTATCAATGAAAATCAGTAAAACCAATGTATTACCTTTAATACAAATGCTGTAAATATAAAGTTCCCTTTGATTAAGAATACACTAAAGAAGACTTTCTATTTGCATATAGCATAGAAGCCCCAAATTTTATTTTCTGTAAAAATAACTTAAAGCAAACCTTAAGCAACCCACAGTAATTGTAAAAACGTATATGTTCCTTACCTGCTGAATAATCTTGACTAAGTCTTTCAATACCTGCCTTCTTTTCCTAACATCTTTGTTTGTTATCACAGCTGTAGTCAGGTATCGAAGAATATGTGGGCACATTGTCTGAATTGCATTAATATACCTAAGCAAAAAGAATATTATTTAGTGAGATAGCAAATATTTAGAATGCTATTATTGTTATGTGCCCAGAAAAATCCCAACATTTATTTACATATTTATGGTTGTCAAAAAAAGCCATTTAGAGATTAAATAAACAAGCATCGAGCACAGATTTTGAGTCCCTGAAACAAGATTTTTTTTTAAAGGTAGGGATAAGAAAGCTGATCTTAAAATGAAACTTAAAGCTTTCTAAAGGCCTTAAGTTGTATCCCATGATTAAATAATTAAAATGCAGCACACATAAGAGTGACTGGAATCGTTTTTAAAGAAAGTTGCATTTCCATTCAGAAGGCTTAACAAACACTTTCAAAGTATAAGAGTCAACAAACCCATACTAGTTTTAAGTAACATATGCCAAATTACACCAATGAATTATGACACAAAATATGAGCTCAGAGCCATTGTGCAAAACAAGTTACAGATAGAAAAATGACTCAAACACTTGCCATTTAGCAATAATAATTTACTATAACTATCTGGAAAATAGTAATTGAGTATGTTCAATATAGAAATGAAATCATACATATTATTTGGCTATAATGACAACTTATGATGAATCATATGCCCTTGGAACACAGTACAATGGCAGTAAATTAGTGCATTACCTCATGAATACACTTCCATCACTGACAGCTTTAAATGTAATGCAGTTTCAGTAAAACCAAAGCAGAGGAGAAACAATCTTGTGTTTACAATAGATGCTACTAAATGGTTTTACTTGTAATATTCCTTCACTGATTCCTGCCTCACATTATTGCAAAAAGCTTCAACTTAAAAGATAAAACATCAGTTGCTAATTCCAGACATGTTTAAAAGTATCCATGAAATGCTTTGTTAGCAGCTTTCAAAGAATCTGAGAAAAATACAGTAACTTTCAAATATTCTGATTAAATCTTTAATAAACTCAGGTGGGGAATAAAGTCTGTAGCCTTGCTGTCTGTAAGTTCAACACAACTCACTGAGGCTGATAGAGGAAGAGATCAATGATGTTATCTCTGCCTTTAATATGATTGAAGAAAACAAAGAGGGACCAGTGAATGAGCCATGTTCTCTGCTGAAGAGCTTGAAGTGGAGAGCTGACGGACTGAAAAAGAAATTTCTAAAATTAGAATTATTTAAATATTAACTTTTGCTGTATTTTTGAGATCTGGAAGCTAAGGATTCAAATAAATGTTTTTCAAGAGAATGTATTCATTCACTCTTAACAGTTCCCTATGTCAGTTTAGGAGTATACCCCAATATTCCAGAAAAGCTGCTTTATAAGCAACAAGATGGTTGTCAGGCACAAGCAACCAGAACCACTCATGAATAGTCTGAGGCTGTAACTTTATTGCTTATCACTTACCTTAGAAGAATCCAATCAGGCTGATTGCCTTCCCATGGGACTGACCAGATAAGGCTTCATGGATTTTGAAGGTCATGCTCAATTACTCTAAGCTAGGCCTTCACTTGACACCCCCCCTCCAACCTAGCTGGTAATTCTCCCACAGAGAAAACAAAGGGATAAAGAACAGCTTTTTCTCCTCCCTCCCAATCTCTTGAAAGTTTGAGCTTTTTTTCTTACTCCATTTCAAATGATAGAAAGATGGCACAATTTTGAATTCCTTTCACTAAAATGGCTAGAACAGATTGATTATACAACTTGTTACCTACCTACAACAGAAATAAACTGAATGACAAATTCTTTTTCTGTAGCTATTTCCACAGTCACAGTGCCAAGTAATTGAAAAAAATGCAAGCAGCTAATTTATTTATCTTCTACCTTTAGTATTAAAATGACAGGTGTTATTTTGTAAGTGACAAAAGGCAAGCTAAGATTGCTGCAAGTTAAAGTTCTTTTCCTCACACACACCACATATTTCTCATTGTCAGGAAAAACTTTCTCTACTTTGCTTTATGTAACAAAATCAATACAGGTATGTCTACCTAACACATTAGACCTGGCAGGAAAGACATTCTGTGCCCTTCTGCAAGAGAGTTTCCCTAAGATTAGACTTCCCCCGACCCTGCTGACCTTTCACATGGCATTAAAAACATGAGGTTTCCCACACAGACCGGGATTCTGGAAGTATGAGTGAGTCTTTTCCATGTTATGATATGTTATAAATGTTCTTGGCTGCTATGCTATTGATGTTTTAATTTTTTAAAATTTGTTTTTACTGTTTTTATTATTAGCTGCCCAGAGTCGTATATATGAGGTGGGTAGCCATACAAATTTATTAAATAAATAAACCAATACCAAGTAGCCACTGCAAGAGCTGCCTTTCCCATTGGTTTCTTAATGGCAGCATTAAAGAAGCCATAAACCATATGTGACTTGGCATTACTCCATTTGTAGCTCTGTAACATAGGACTGCGCTGTTGAAATTTAGTGATAAAATGACAGATTTTAGATGGTGTTACTTTTGAGTAACTTCCGCACCAGTAAAAACATTAATGTTTGAAATGGGAGATGCCTCTGGAAAGCAAATGGCATCCATTTTCACCTTTAACACATGTCTTCTGTTCTCAGAAGTGCTTAAATTCAGGCTGTTTTGGTTTGTTTCTGTGGAGGTTTTTTTTTTAAAAAAAAGAGGTTTGTCAAGAACACTGAGATATTTTCCAGAAATGTGTTAAGAGGTTGTATCAGCATCTTTAGTGCCAAGAAAAAATCAATAACATCTTTCTGCATTCTATCACTGGTGAAGTATAACAAAGATAATGATACAGAATATTAGATTTCTAGTGCTAATGCCTGGACTGGTTGCAATGCAGAGAGATGGTGAGCCTGTATGAAACAAGTAGAATGCCAGAGTGAAGAGAGATACAGAATACACTACTAAATCTAGTACTGTCCTCAGGGAAATACACAGCAGAAGGAGGGAAAGATAAATTTACAGAGAGGTTGGTTGCAGTGCTGAAATCAATTCAAAAATGTTAGTAAAGTACAATTATTTTATTGCAAAACGAATCTGGAATTCATATAAAGCATATACCATACATACTTACAACTAACGATTACAAAGATAGCTCAATGGGAAAACAAAATTCAGCTGGCATCCTCAAAGATATAGATTTAGAACTATCTACCAAAAGTAATCCACATCCTTGTTTTAAACTAAAATAACTCTCTATTCAATGATCTTAGACATAAACTTTAAAGTTTTTTTTAAAAGTGACATTCCATTTTTAACTGTTATATTCTACACCCACCTTGAAAAATAAGTTTTATAATTTGCTGAAAAACCTGAGGTTTTAATAGAAAATTTAACATCTATTCACCCTTTTTGTTTAATATATCCCGAAAAGAACAGTAGACAACCATGAAAAATGTTCTAATAATTTATAATCAGATTATAATTTATAATATAGTCCAAAAGTGGAAAAGAATAAGATTACATGTTAAAGAGAAAATAAATATATTTTATCCTGTTTCTATTCCTCATTCTGTATGACATACAAATTCTACTTGCTCTTTGCCTGTTCAACTCCAAAATACCTGTCTATGTTGAAAAATACAATTGAGCTTATACAATTGAGCTTTTTTGGTAAGAAAAAAGTTACCGGAACTCACATTTTGTTAATTTTTTATTTTAAAAATTATATATTCAATTCTTAACATAAATTTAATTTACTGTATTTAAGGCAAAAAAGGTGCCAGAATTCTGTTCTGGTGTGTTCTATGACAAAAAAGCACTGAGCTTATATACCATTAATATATTATAATTGTTCTTCTGGCACTACTTTCCTTCTATTTCCACCTAGAATAGCAGTTTATTACCTTTACAATGCATTTTTGCATGCTTCTCTAAGTAGATAAAAAATTCAAAATACTATTCCAAGTACAAAAAGCAATATGGGAACAGAAAGGGCTATTATACATACTTTTTTTTTGTTTTACTGTTTTGGACCCTTCTGGTAACTTAGCTACTTGAGCTAATCCTGAAATTCTAAAATCCGGACTCCAACCTTCTATCAGCTAAGATTGGGTTATCAATAATTAACTGACTGAAGTCATTTTTCAGGCATGAAAAAACTTGAAAATATTCTCTGAAACAGACTTTGAAGACCGTAGTTGTAAAAATAAATCTGAGGGAAACATGAGCTGGTATTAAATATGTCAACATTCAGTAGGTGTCTTCCCCCATCTTTGTTATGTGGCGAAGCAAACAAAAACAAACTCACACTATTATCAATTGTCTCTTTCAACCTTGTAAGGTCTTCCATGGCAGCATCCCAGTCCTGCATCAGAATTCCAGATGCCAGCTTTCCCCAGAGTGAGCTCAAAGCATTTCTATCTGTTGATGGAACCTGTTTTAAATAAGTGAATCCGATTACAATAACCGCAATAATTTAATATTTCTCTAGGTCAAACATTTTGATTAGAGACTTGCTGGCACCAGCAGAGAGAGAATATGCCATTGACATACTTGCTCCACAATTTTGGGGAAATGGGCTGTGTTTCATTTAGCAAATCAGTTTTGATTTTCAAGGAAACAATCAGCAGTAGGCATTTCCAAGGAGATTCAGCTGGAGATTAAAACAACAGGAAAGCCTGGAGAATTGGCAACCACAGCTTCTGCACAGGATTTTCAGCTCAAGCAATAATGATCTTTTCATTAACAATACTTCAGTGTAGTTTGGGGTTTCACGCACTAATTTAAAAGGGTTTAAAGCTTAACTAGTAATACCTCAACTCTACTGAAAATATTTCCTAATCAGAATGAAGAAAATCTAGACAGGAAAACAGATCACTAACTGTTTAACTGATTGTATCATTATAAATTTTAAACCAAGATGTAATATAATGGCACTTGTGATATTCTACTTATGTTTCTCCTTTCCTGTCATTTTGAATAAAAGCAACAAAACAGAGCATAATATCACATCATTCAGAAAGTACCCTTTTGATCTCTGTTCATTTCTGATCAATTCTTACTTTTTCTCCAACTTTAAAAAATACTGGGGGAAAAAGCATGTAACTTCTATGTTAGACTATAAATAACACTATGTCTTGGAATAAAGAAATTTATATAGAATTTACAAGTACATTACTAAATCAAATAATACTGATGTAAAATACAGTAATACAGTAAAAAGAAAACACCCAAACAATGCTTAAATCTCTATCCTGAGCAGCATTTTTTCATAAACTGAAACTTTTGTTTCATGAACAAAAACAGCTAACCTTTCTTCATTTCAACCGTCTAAATATTATATTCAGAGACATAAAGTAAAATGATAGGGAACTACTTCAGAAACATTTTAGTAGTGGAACCTTCTATCCTTTAGCAGAACCATCTACTTTTCCCCACTATAATCTCTAATGGCAACTCTTGCTGTTTTGGCATACCTCTACATATCATTATTTGGTACTGCACACAGCCTGTTTTCACAGAGGTTTATTTATTTATTTATTTATTTATTTATTTATTTATATTTATATTTATATACCGCCCTTCTCCCGAAGGACTCAGGGCGGTGTACAGATAACATAAAAATTTAACATTGA
>JANHFO010009734.1:91790-106450 GCA_032468095.1 Pareas carinatus | reverse complement strand
GTGATAGTGCTCAAAACCTACATACATACACAACAAAAATACAATCAAGATACATTCATAGTCAGTTTGAATATATAAGCATAATCATGATCATTTGTAAGTATATGCATAAACATGTTCATTTGTATATATAGGCATATACAGGCATAATCAATTAGGTATATAAGCATAAGATACATTCCTAGTCTTAAAAACATGCAACATTCATCATGTCTTGTTATAAAGTGCGGACAAACACCATTTCATCTTGTCACAAAGGACACTCTTTGCACTAACACGGTCCTATGAGTTGGTTGCTTAGTAGGTTGATAACATGAGGGAAGGAAGAAACTGTCCTTATGTCTGGTTGTTTTGGTTTACAATGCTCTGTAGCGCCGTCCAGAAGGGAGAAGGGAGAACAGATTATGTCCAGGGAAAATAATCCATAATTATTTTCACAGCTTTTTTTGGATCGTTCAGTGTACAGATCCTCAGTAGTGGGGGGTTTTGTAGCAACTATTTTTTCTGCAATTATAATTATTCTTTGAAGTCTATGTTTATCTTGGATTATTGCATTGACAAATCAGTCAGTGATTGAGGTGCATATTACGGACTCAATGATTCCCCTTTAGAACTGAGTCAGCAGTTTCTTGAGTAGTCTGAGCTTTCTGAGCTTTCTGAGTTGTTTCGGAAAGAACATTCTTTGTTGCGCTTTTTTAATGACATCTTTGATGTTGACTGACCATTTCAGATCTTGCGATATTGTAGAGCCCAAAATTTGAAAACCTTCCCTCCATTGAAGAACTGTACATTGCACAACCCAGAAAGAGAACTGTAAAAATAATTATTGACCTTTCACATCCTGGACATAATCTGTTTCAACTTCTTCTCTCCAGATACAGGGCATTGCAAACCTAAACAACTAGACACAAGGACAACTAAACAACTAACTTCCACAATACTGTTAAATTATCTAGTAGGAACACATCATTATTACCCTTCTTATCTTCTTATTACTTATTACCTATTACCTATTCTCTTATTTGCATGATAATTAACTTGTTAGTTACATCTTACAATATATAATAGTTGTTTCATTTAGTATCCTAGTTTGACTTGTAGATTATTAGTACTTCTATGGCTGTTCAAATATAGACTGTTCCAAATCTATTACAAAAATGTATCATATGGCATGATGAATGAGTTTTGTGACATGATGAAATGTTTTGTAACATGAGTATACTTTATAACATGACATGATTGTACTTTATGAATGTATTATGACCAGTTTGTCAATTGCAGCTAATATGTACATGACATGATGAATGTACTTTATGATTATGAATGTGTTTTATGATTGTAATCAAGAGTTTGTCAATTATAACCTGTATGTAAGTATAGAGCATGTACATCAGAGACAAATTCCTTGTGTGTCTACACACACTTGGCCAATAAATTCTAATTCAAGCAGCTGAGGTTGACAAACACTGCTCTAAACTAACACAGCTCTCCTCCTGGCAGGGAGATGGATGCACATTGTCAAAAGATTAATGGTCCTTAATGGAAAGAAACAAGGAGTGAATTATACAACGAATGCATGTCCCAGGATAATGTTGCATGATCCAATATGGGTCGGTCACCGAGACTAGAGGTTTTGCCTTCTGAACTTTCGGACTCATGCTGGAAACCACCATCCCCACCCCTAGCAGAATATGTGCTGTTTTGTGTCTGATATTTATAGTGCCTGTTGTGGGTGGCTTTTTAGATGTTGATTGGGGTGTGTTGATGGCTGACTCTTAAGTCGTTAGATTGTGTTATTTGCCCAGTCCTCGCCTTCTAAGTACTTGTACTACCCACAACAGGCACTGTACATACCACACACAAAACAGCGCACACACGTGTCATGTATGTGTTTCCGGATTAGATCCTGTATTATGCAACTTCTGAGGATTGGAAATGAATTGGTTCGAATGCAATGCAAGCCCAAGCAGGCGAGCATCACCAACACGACCCTCTCTTGAAGGACGATGAGTCCTTGCTGCTTAAGAACCCGCGTCTCCCCGCGGAGCTCGGCTATCTCCAGACCCGCTGCCCATATCAGGCCTCTACTCGACCGACCAAAGAAGTGCTTCGGGCACTTTTGCAAAGACTAACCTCCTTCTTCCCGCCCTCCGCGCGCCCGGCCAATCAGAACGCGCTCGTAACCGCCGGCCCGGAGAGGGGGAGGTACCTAAAACTCTGAGGGGCGGAGTCCGAGTCAGGATCACGTGAGCCGGTCGCTCGGCGAGCGGAGAGGAGCCGGGCAAGATGGCGAAGGTCTCGGAGATGTACGACGTGACTTGGGAAGGTAAACCGGCAGCGGTGGAGCGAGAGGGGAGGGGAGGCGTAAAGGGACAGGGTGCTTACGACGTTTCTTTGGTTGCGTGAGGTGGCTGTAGGTGCGACGGGGGGGGGGGCTTGTATTCGCCGCTTCGAAGCCTCGCCCGTCTCCGCCACTTCCCTCCTCGCAAGGGAAAAGTGCGTTTGGGAAGCTCTTCCTGTGTCGAATTCTCAAAGATAACTTACGCAAAATTCGGAGTAATTAACCCTTTAATTGCCTTCACATCTTGTAGTCTGCTCAAAGGTATACGTAGCCCTTCGCAGCTCTGTTTAGAATTAGAATTTATCGGCCAAGTTGTGTCTGGACACACAAGAAATTAGTCTCCGGTGTACATGCTCTACACTTACAAGCTACAATTGACAAACTGATTACAATTATAAGATAAATTCATAATTATAAAGTACATTCATCATGTCATGTCATGTAGATATAAGTTGCAATCAGGAGCTTTAGAGGAGAAAGCCAGTGGTGGAGTCTGATCCACTTTGAAATTACGGACATAAAATAACCACCTCGAATTTGATCCTCCCGGGAGACACTTGGTGACTTCCATCCCAAGGATTCATATCCAAGAGGAAGAAATTATATGCCGAAGAACCTGGAGTGTGTCAAGTAAAGTATTTGGTGTTTGCCTGGGTGGATTTTCTCATCCAGGTTTCTTTTCAAAGCTGTCACCTTGGAGAAAGCTTTGGTCAGGTTTTTCATGGTTTCTTGAATGACAAGACACTTGCTTGGGTTGGCACATTAATTTAAGCTGTGACTGTTGCTTAGCATGATATGTAAATCAAGCCTTTTCTTAAATCAAAGTTTATTATAAAAATGTAATGCATAATCCAAACCATATTGTATGATACATCCCTTATAATCTGTAGTGTAGATGTTTTTTGAAGAATCTGTCTTATCTTTCAGTGATGGGATAAGCAGTAATAGGGTAATACAATTTATAAGTAGGGTGGGTAGTAGTGTATCTTATGCATGACAAGAAGAATGTACTTCATGATTTTGAATATATCTTATGATTGTAATCACAGTTTATTTATTGTATGTGTGTAGGTATAGAGCATGTACACTAGACAAATTTCTTGTGTATCCAGATACACTTTACCAATAAATTCTGATTCTGATTTTGAGTGTGCAAATTTAAAGTTCAGGGGATGGATGTTAAAATAGTCTGCTTTTTTTCTTTCTTTTAAATGTATATTAATATACTTACTGAAGCTCATGAAAAATTGAAATAATGGAAATATGAATATCCTTTCACTTGTCAAGCTTTCGTAACAGCTACTTTTTGAAGTATGAATGTAGGCAGGTTATTCATATAATGTTGTACAAACATAGGCCTTGAATATTATGTCGAATGCAGCCTTAGGACACAAACAATACGGATTTTTAAGTAAAAGTGACTGAATACAATTTCCACAACTATGCCCTGTGGGACAGTGGAAGACATTGATAGGAAAATTTCTGCCTATTTACCTGTAGATAGACCATGTTGAACCGTGTATAATCTCCTCTAAAAATATGAAAAACTGTAGCTTTAGGGTATGTGTTTTGTCTTTCTTGTGACTTTGGGCTTGCTTTAGCTTACAGGATCATGAATTATTTGAGTTTGTTCTGGGCTAATAGATAACTAATATAGGTGTAGTAGATAGGTGTTTTAACTTTAATTATTAAATTAATTATTGTATTGAACTATTTTGAGTGTTTGTTAAAGCACTAGGCTATAAGCCAGGGCACTGTGAGTTTTAGTCCTGCCTTAAGCATGAGAGCTGATTGGGTGACTTTGGGTGAGTCACACTCTCTCTCAGCCCACTCACCTCACAGGGTTGTTGTTATGGGGAAAATAGGAAGAGGAAAGAGTACAGGTAGTCCTGAACTTACAACCACATTTGAGCCCAAAGTTTCTGTTTTGTTAAACAAGGCAGTTAAGTGAATTTTGCCCCATTTTACTGCAGTGTTAAGTGAATCACTACAGTTAAGTTACCAACACGATTGTTAAGTGAATCTGGCTTCTCCATTGACTTTGCTTGTCAGAAGGTCACAAAAGGTGACCCCAGAACACTTGCAGCCAACATAAATATGAGCCAAGCGTCTGACTTTTGATTATGTGGATCAGAATGTTGCAATGGTCATAAGTGTGAGAAATGATCATAAGTCACTTTTTTCAATGTTGTTGGGACTAAATGAATGATTATAAGTTGAGGATTACCTGTTTTAGTTATGCTCACTGCCTTATTTATAAAAACAATAAAGGCAGAATAAAAAAGGGAGCTAGTATCTTTGATCATGAATTAACAAGATTCTTCTTTATTCTTGTATGTGGGAATGACTGTGAAAGATGAGGGGAGGCTGCCTAGGGCAGTGATGGCGAACCTTTTAGAGACTGAGTGCCCAAACTGCAACCCAAAAGTCACATTTATTGCAAAGGGCCAATATGACAACTCATGCACCCCACAGTGGCCATCGATGTCCCCCTGTATCCCCCCCGCCTTATCCGTGGTCTACACGAGTTCGCTGCGGGCCTTCCAGGAGCTTACTCCAGTTTTTGCGGCCTGCTATGAGCTATGATCCCCTCCAACCTTGCTCTTCTCCTCTCTCACCTTCACCACAGACTTTATGATGCATTTGAGCCTGCCGCCTTATCCCAGATGGGAAGGATGAAGCGGTTTCATTGAACTGCTGGGCATAGGGGTGAGTCAGAAATGTCTTCAGGTGCACGTGGAGAAGGAAAGGGGAAGCCCACGTTCCTCTGGTTTTCTAGTAAAGAAATTTGTGCTGGGGCGATGGTACGCGTGCCCACAGAGAGGGCTCTGAGTGCCGCCTCTGGCACCTGTGCCATAGGTTCACCACCACTGACCTAGGGAATGATCAGATAAAGAGTAGGGGGAGCCTGCAGCTGAAGAAAGAAAGATGATAATGGTAATAAAGAAAGATGATAATGGTAATATCCCCTAACTTATCAGGCGGTAAAAAGAGACAGCTGGAAATTTGTACTTTCAAACTTGAACGGTTCTATTAATGAAGCCTTAAATAATGTAGAATTAGTTTTCCTTTTTAGGTGTACTGGGAGGCTAACAATATTTGATGTGTATTGCTAGTTTGCTTACCCCATTTCTTATCATGTTTTCCCCAAGTAATAAAGCAAGTTAATTAATCAACAGTTAATTCTGTGTGGATAAACAGAGCACCACCAACTTACATGATCCTTGAACTTTATCAGAATATTTTTGCCATATGTGATTCTCATGTTACTATGTTTGAAGCTATCTTGTGTATACATAATTGAGATAATCTTCTTGTACCCACTTTTGCCTAAATTTAGGGGGACATCAGAGTTGTATAGAAGATGGTTTAATGAAAAACAGGGGAAGGAGTTTCCATTAAGCAGAATGTTTGTTAAATCCAAATGAGATTTTATGCATGTATATTTTACAGATGCGTAAAATGGCAGCTAAGTTTTTATCCATGTATATGATATATATAGGGTGCAAGCAGATTTTATCTCTTGTATCTGAAGTTAATTAAATAATTGTTTACTGTATCATATAAAATTTCTACATATTACCCCTCTTTTCCATTCCAATAAGAAAATGCTTTAGATAGGATTGATCATTTTCAAACTTTGCTAAATTTACTAAGAATTATATAGGACATATTCAGAACTAGAGAGATTTTTTACCTAACTATGACTGATACAGCTCAATATTAATCCAGCTTCCCATTTATTTTTAGTGAAAATTTGCCATTCATATATTTGCATAAAATGACATGAGATGAATAAATACACATGCACGCACACACAAAGGGAAAGTGTATGAGCGAATGTATGTTCAGGTATTCTGAAATCATTCCATTGTTGCTGTTGTGTAAGGGCTAAGAAATATCAGTTCCGGCATCACTTTCCTAGTTAGGAAAGCTGGTCTCCTTCAATCTTGAACTGCTTTGATGCCTTAACATTAACAATTTGCTGAGTTCCTACATCATGCCAAACCATAAACCATATTTTACACTTTAAAATGGGTAGATTGATAAACCATATTAAGATTTGATGCAATGCATGAATCAGATCTGTCTGTAATATTGGGGATAATAATACAGAGTTATAGAGCTACATGAACTGCTGAAGTAATATAACTCATTTGGCTATATTTAGCATGTCTGAATCCAGCTGATGTGACTTAAGAAACCTTAATTAAAACACAGTATAGCAGAGCATAATGTGTTAATCCAATTGAGTTGATTGGAAGAAGCCAAGACCAGTATTGCTTCTGGATTATGTTATGACTAATTTCAATTCATGAAATGGGGCACAGAATTAGAATGTCATGCTGTTTTAAAATTCGAAAGGAAGCATATATTTCGCTACCCTCATAAACAAGATAGAGAGAGCATTCAAAGACTAGTCGCTTTTTCTGATCAACTACTGGTAGTCCTCAACTAACAACCACATTTGAGTCCAAAATTTCTGTTACTAAGTGAGATGTTTGTTAAGGTGAATTTTGCGCCATTTTTCAATCTTTCTTGACACATTTGTTGACTGAATCATGGCAGTTGTTAAGTTAGGAACATGGTTGTTAACTGAGTCTGGCTTCCCCATTGACTTTGCTCATCAGAAAGTCGCAAAAAGTGATCACATGACCCAGGGGCGCTGCAACTGTCATAAACATCAACCAGTTGCGTGATCTTTTGTGAAAAATGATCATAAGTCACTTTCTTCAGTGCCATTTAACTTTGAACAGTCACTACAAGTACTGTTGTAAGTTGAGGACTACCTGCATACCATGATTTAAATTATTACCAGAAGTGAGCCCCATTATAGAGAGGAAAATTTTTAGACTATTACACTCCTACATCATACTTCTAAATTGAAAAAAACTATTGGATCATTCCAACGTTTGAGATCAGGAGAAAGTGAAAATAACTTTCAAACACACATGTATTCTTTTTAGGATCATGCAGTCTGAAAAGAAAAGAAGACGCTTGTCATAAATGAAATTTACAGTGGGCATCAAATTTTGTAGATGGAAATAATAAAGGGGAAAATGGAGCCAAAATTCTATCACACTGTGTTTTACCGTCAAGAATGTGCATCTGAATTTTATTACTGTGGAAATTGCACAGAGTTTTCCATATTTTTTTAAATGAATATTTACTATTCTGAATGTTGGATGATGAATTTAACATATTGTTCATGAAGTGTTACTTTTGTTACATAAATATTTTTGTTTAAGAGGTATATCAATAGGTATAATTTTTATAATCTGGTCCTACAGCTTTCCTTGTTTCCATTTTTGAGAGAATAAAAGTTATTAAACTAATTCTCGCTGTGAAAAAAACTAACTTTTATCCTGATAGCTTTTTGCATTGATGAAATTAGCAATATGAATTGATGGAAGTATATGCTCTTGTCATCTTTTTAAAAATAATTCTTAATATTTTCAGTATTTCTGAAAGACTCAGAACAATGATGAGCGTTGCAACTAATTTGGTAATAGAGAGCCATCTACAGTGGGAAATATTTCTTTCTTTTCCCTTTCACCATATGTCTTAAGACGTGGTCCTTTAAGTTATCTTAGACTGCAGTATTTCTCATACTGCTGGGAATAATGTCTTTTGAAGAGTGTAGTTTTCTTCTATGGGAAGAGTTCAGCGGGCAAACATTTCAAGTTACTCATGTTCTTTAAAAATAGTTATCAGATGATTAAACTGAATTGTCTTCTTTTTTCTCAGTTTTTTAAATCATATACCTCTGACAGAATTATTTTTTATATTGGAATTAGTCTTACATAGATGTTTTGGAAAAGGAAATTCATGGACACGACTTTCAATATTTTAATCTCTTTTGGTCTCTGTAATAGAGATGATATTCACTTAGGTTGTTTATATCCATTTTTTTTAAATTTCCAAGGATCCATTTAGCTCTACTCAAGCACATGAAATATAATATACAGTGGTTTTCATGACTTTTAAAATAAAATGTAGTACGTTTCCAACATATTGAATTTTTTTTAACATGTGGGTGGGGTGCAATAGGAACAGATTTTAGGAAGAGATTTACTTAATTTAAAACTGACACTTTTGTTAAATTTGTGCATCTTGTAATAACAGAAAGACCAACAAATTCAGAGGTACGTATTTCATATAAAAATGTCAGATAAAATAATTCTGCAAGTCTTTATCAATAATGACATCAGCACCAATAATAAACATTAAAACAAAATCATGATACTTGATGTTTTCTTTGGTGATTATGGATTTTTTTAATCATATAAATTGTTAATTTAGAACAAATCTCCAGAGGACTCTGTAGTGCAGAGTGATTTTAAGAACCTGTAGAAAGCTTTGATGATCTAGTCTATACTCTGATGTTTTTAAGCTTTGAAGTTTTATTTTTCTTAGCAGCATAATTGACATCTATGATATTCTTGACATTTGTTTTTATTATAGCCACTTCAGTTATAAATAGATCACAGAAAGAAGTCCCATTCTTGCTCTTTTTCACATATTAGATGATACTTTGTTAGGAAAAAAAATAAATTAACTATATATATTGTTTAAATGTAAAATGTACACATATATGCTGCATTAACTTTAATAGTTACAATTTTCTCTTCAACTTTTATTTTGATTTAGTAAACAGTACAAAATAAACCTTTTTGAATTAATATTATAGTATTATAATATTAAGATAAGAATATATCACTTAAACATTTAATAATGTATCCCTTAGGGCCTACTGAAAACAACCTGAGGATTCTTAGATGAAGCTGTAAATAGGATGTGTGATACTGTTGTCTTTTATCCTATAATGGGATATTGTCATTTTAAAATAAAACTGTTCAGCATTCAGAATAAGCTCATTTTATATTTGTAGTAAGAAATGGTTTCCAGAATAATTATAAATTGCAACATAAGCTTCTTGGAGAGCTGAAAGAACAATAGTCCTAAAACAGGAATGGGGTTGTTTCTAAATAGTCAGATAATATTTAGAAATTTACAGTTTCAGTTCTTTATGTAAGTCTGTAAGATATTTTTGCACTGCTATGTATTTTTGCCACAAAGCAGATAGTAATTCAAAATCAGCTTGGAGTTTTATACTCTGTATAGGTTTGGTCATTCCAAAAAAGTAGAACTATGCTAAACTACAGCAGTAAATTTCCAATTTTAGAATTTTTTGGAAGGCAGTGTGACCGTAATATGAAAAAGAGAATTATACACATGCATTATTATTTCAATCATGTTAGCAATGATTATTTGTCTAAAATAGATATCATTAGAAATATTGAATACTATTATTATTTTATTCTAATTGTGATTTTGTTTCTTTCAGAGATGCGAGATAAAATGAGAAAATGGCGAGAAGAGAACTATCGGAACAGTGAGCAAATAGTTGAAGTTGGAGAAGAGTTAATTAATGAATATGCATCTAAGCTTGGTGATGACAGTAGGTTAAAACTGTTTTACCTCTCTTTATTAGCTAACTTTTGTGGTGTACAGTGATATATGTTGTATTCTATGTTTTATTAGTATTCAGTTAAAATTCACATATTTTGTAATAAAGACCAACAAATTCAGTATTTATATTAAAATATCATATAAAATAATTAGTATACAGGATTCAATCTGAGTCGCTCACAATTAGTATACAGTTGTTTTTTCCATCAGGCCATCTATTTTGCTTACTTTTTTGCTGCCATGCTGTTGCACAGTAGGTTCGTAAATTTCGTAAGCTTAAAATCGGCCGGATTCCTGGACTTCTGATTTTTAGATATATAGAGTGTGACTAGGGAGCTTGTAGATACAACAGATTAAGTTACTCTCTATTCATAGAGATAGTTTTGGAAGATTCTTTCACCACTCCTCCCAAAAAGCGTTAAACAAATTTTAACTAGTAAAATGTTTAGAGTTTGAAATAGAAAAGTTTATTCCTGAAAATTAAAATAAATTCAGTGATGTGAAATCAGTATGAAGGTTGCTTTTATAACAGTGTTGAACATAAGAGTGTAGGGTGTGTATAGATTTTCATTAGATACAGTATCATTTGCGGAGGGGAAATCATAGGTTCACAATATAAATTCTGCTCAGACAGAAACTTGGCATTCCATATTTTATACCAGAAGAGAATTGTTTAAGAAAAAGTTTTAAATGAGCAATATATACAGTGCAGAGTAAAGCATCTAAGTGAATAGGTTGATTAGGATTCTTATGTGAGTAGAAAGGGAGTAAATATCAATAATTTGATTTTAATTATCTTATTCTATTTTAACTTCATTTTTTATAATTCAGTTAACCTAATTCATACAGTATGAGCAATTTATTTTTGGCAGAGTTCTCAAAGATCCGAAGTAGAATATTCTTTATTTAATTTTAGGAAGCTTTGATCTCACTAACACTTAAATTCAATAACAAAAAATAGTTTTTGTGAAACAGATTCATTTAATGCTAAACCGAGAAATTTTTAGTCTTGAGTTATTGCCAGAAATAACCATGAGTAGTGAAATCCTTTTTTTCCTTCAGAAGAATAAGTGAATAGTGAACTGATTTCTATTTTAAACCAAAGTAAATTAGGTTGGAAAGAGTGATCGTCTTATCAGTTGATAAGTTGAATATGCTCATTGGTCTTTTTTTGGGTGAATCACTCTATGAATTTATAGTAACATCTTAATAACATTCATGAATTTATATAGCATAGCATTACTTTGATTACGGACAACAATATTTTATTCCAATCCATTTGTGGTATATGTCATTGTTCCAAAGGGTTGCAGGGAATGAACTGTCTTTTCCTGCTGCATGTCCTTTACTCTTCTTATGGTCTGACATTAACCATGTAGCTTATACTTTACTACTCAGAAAGTATTTTTATTTTATTTAAGACATTCTTCCATTCTCGAGAATCCTTTCAGATTTTACACAAGAGAAGTCTAAAAGTTATCGCAGATATTTAAGTACTTGCCTATGATAAAACTTATGCCTTTACTGAATGGAAGATGATCACCCTTTGATTGCATGGGACTTGAAAGAAGTTCAGTTTATCAGATTGGTTATTGGATTATTTTAGTCAAAAGGTATAATTTGAATAATAAATATATGAGAAAGAATGATCATTAACATGGATTTACATTAATCCTGTAGCCGAGAATGAATAATTATATGGCTTGTTACTCTGATAGCATTTTTGAATTCTTTAGCATAAGATTTCTCCTTGGAGCTTAATATATGAACTTTAGAATTCAATAAATACAACAACTTAGGGATTTTATAAAAATATTATTTAAAGAAAAAAATGGAGAACATTGCACCTGTATCAGCAAAGTTTTTACTGAAAGTTGTATCTGCCAAATCCACAAACTGATTTTTTTAAAGTTGATGATCTCTGAGTCACTTCCATAGTTGATTTGATATCCCATGTTGCTTTTCCAATCCAGCTTTTAAGATGAACCAGTGTACAAAAATATATGAGCAATGAAGTTAAAACATATTTAGCAAACACTTATATTTTATTTGTTTATTATACTTTATTTATTTGACCAAATGTGGTTATAGACACACAAGGAATTTGTCTAAATGATCAGTTTTAGCACTATTGTGATGGCTTCCCATCAGATTAAGTATACTAATATTATAAAACCAGCAATTTTCTATGAGCTGATTAGCAGGTTTGTCGGGGAGAAAAATTCTATGCTTCATGATATTTTGTATTATCTAGTTTGGATAATATATGAACAAGTGATGATCGCTGCGTTGGATTGCAGCCGGGATGACTTGGCATCGGTAAGTATTCCAAACAACTTCTTATGCAAATCCAATAAATCTAATCTTTATAACACAATATCTAGGCATTCTCCTTATTTTCTTCTAAAGTCCATTACTGCAGTATATCTCTGCAATCTACTTTTAGGGCTGTGTAAACTTTGTGGAATACTCTACCTTCCCTCTTAAATCTTTGAAACATCCATGTCTTTTCTGAAACTCACATGACTGATTTGTAAAGTGGCTGTGCAAGAACATATTTCCTAGGTCAGTGGCCCCCAACCATTTAAACACCAGGGACCGGTTCCATGGAGAAAGGTTTTTCCACGGACCAGAGAGGGCGTAGTTTTGCATGCTGCCTGCATTCAACGAAAGAGACTTGACTTCTTTGCATGGCCTGGTTGCTGGCATGCTGCCAGTTCATGGACCAGGGTTTGGGGACCCCTGTCCTAGGTGACCAGGAGCAACATTCAAAAGTTTTGAATGTATTCACTATGACTTCCTGAAATTCCCTATGGAAGAAGGAATCCTAGGAAATAGCATATTTGCAGCAGGTAAGAAACCACTGGAAAGAACGAATGATTAAAAATTACTAACTTTTCAATTTTTAAAAATATTCTTTTGAAAATTTACGAAATTTATTCTGGACAGTTAATAAAGCAATGTGATTTTGGGAACCATCTGTCCATTTTTGATGAAGATTTTATATTGAAATATTTGGAATTTAAAGTAGAATATATTTATTACAAGAATATAACTGCATTTTATTTTTTGGACTTTACACGTTGCATGTTTTAAAAATTGAGGAAACCTCTTGATGGTCTAAGTATGATATTAGCTCAGTAGCTTAAACATGGATTAATAGAATGTCCCCACAAAGCTATTCCCTTTTTCAGCACTTATTGGTATTTCAGATTTTGTTCTAAAATATACCATGGTGATGGCTTGTTCTCCTCTTCCTATGTTGGCATTCACATATGACATAGTTGTATTTGTTTGTATTCATTCAATTTTCACAATTTTCCTTCTCACAGTTATATCCAATTTATTTAGAAGGGGACATCTTCAGTGAGCACATTGAGATAATTTTTAAACTCCAGTCCCTTTTCTCTAGTGTATATACTCAGATTTTCATGTAAATTTTCTTGTTTAAGGGCTATAGAAAAGTTGCTCATACTCATGGAAATATTTTTCTTTTTTTGGTCAAAGAAAAAGAGTGCTATAAAATCAGTTAATGTTTCTTGAGGTGAAAGATTAGATGAATATTAAATTCGTAGTGTTTCAGTTCAAAATTTTGAATAGTGTAATAGTGGACTCATTTTTGTCTTTTATTTATTCTTGAGTTTGTTCTCGAGCAGTGCTTTTAAAAGTTATGTGTTTTTATTGTTTCATTATAAAATAAAAATGCAGAAAAAATCCAAAAGGTAGAAGACTAAGAAAAAAAAACTAAAGAGAACAATTGTGACTTCTAATGTTTTTCAGTGCAGTAAAAAGGACAACCTCAATCTTTTGTTTTACATTTTGCAACATTTCAATCCATTTCTATAATCACAAAAACATTCTAATTTTCAAAACCTGAAACCAGAGTTTAATTTTTCTAGTTGCGAGCGAATGGTCCAAAAGCAATTTCAAGTAAAAATGAAACTAGGTAAATTCTTCTCTTTGATTAAAACAGTCAATTTCACAATCTCTTCACCTTTACCATCCACGCTCTATTGTGGAAATTAGCGTTTTTTAGAAATTATGTAATTTATGTATTTTAAAATACTTGATGTTTTAATAAGAAACCTCAGGTTGAAGAACTGAGTGAAGCTATGTTTGTTCTATCATAGTGTTCCTACTTTTATAATTTATGTTTGGGTGAAGCCGAATAAAATAAACCTACCACTGTATTTAGAGAAATTAAGCATATTTTTCAGAGTGAAAGTAAGGAAGATTATACATGTTGTCCTTTGCTTTATCTCATTGTATTGGCTTTCAATGATAATTCTTTCAAAAAATTTAAATTAGGGCAATTATATATATATTTGTAAGCTGAATTCAGGAGGGCTTATGGTGGTAATTAAAATACTGTTTTTCACAGAAACCCCCAATTAGCTAAAATAAAACAGCTGTATAAGCTAGGTTTCCAAAGTTCAAAGCAACTTTGTATAATTAGGAACAAGGAATAAAAATCATGCTAAATGATCTCTTAATATATTAGGCCAAAACCACAGAGCACAATGTCAGTTTTATACTATCCCCAAAGTGCAAACCTTAACTTTTGAAAACCATTTGTCCATTACCTGAGAAACTCTGTATATTGATGAGTTTTACCTCATTTATCCATGTTCAATGCATACTTATTGCACACAGTATTTAATTATCAATAGAAGAGAATATATATCCAGCAGCTTTATTTAGATAGAAGTTACAGAAAAAAAATAGAACTGCATAAAAAAAAATAATAGAGTTGTCACAAAGCAGTAGCGCTGTACCAACCAGCAAGATGCAAAATATATCTTCCTCCTCTTCTGGAATTATAGTAACTTGTTTTTCCTGTATGAAT